>JAOEHV020522933.1:0-19783 GCA_025447995.2 Isaurus tuberculatus
ATGAATGGCAACGACTGTTCCAAAAATGGCAACGACTGTTCCAAATGGCAACGACCGTTTACGAAAGGGAAAATTGCTGCGGCGGCCATTATCAGCGTCAAAGAGGAATAAAGGAACCGGTCGAATACTGGTGAACCAATGCTGAGCAATGGGGCCAAAAGTACGGATCTTAAGTGTCTGACCAGATACTTTGTCCAAAAAAAACAAAAAAGCACAAAGTTACTGGAGTAAAGTCATCCGTAATTCAATTTAATTTAAAGAAACGTAGAGCATATGATAAAATGGCGGCTGCAATCTTTTTTAAAAGAACCTGTAACTGTTTAGTTGTGTTGAAATATTTTGAAGAATTCAGTTATAGATATTTTTGTATATAATTACCCGCATAGGATGTGCATTTGTTTAGCTGTTCACAGTCGTTTCGTTACATTTGAGAAGAATAAATGAGTCCCTGCCTGTCACACTGTTTTTTTTTGCAATTACACGAAGTTTTGCTCGTCGAGAGATCGTCACGATTCATAATCGACTTTTGTGGTTCGTCCAAGATAGAAATTTCATCATTGCGATTCATATTCAACTTTTGTGAGTCGTCAAGAAAAGAAATTTGATTTTCGCGATTCATGTTCGGTTATTGTAATTCGTAAAGTACAAATATAAGATCGATTCATGTTCGATTCAAATGATCATGTCAAATATCAAACAAACGTATGATGACAAAATCATGTATAATTCATGCCAATGTATTTTAGAATTAATTGATTTTTACTAACTTTGCTAGAGGACGCAAAAATATTGAATGAAAAGCGAAGGAAAGGTGTGAAAAGTATACATAGAAAAAAACTTAATTGTTCCAAAGGTGTTTCTGTTTGGATTCAGGGGGAAATGAAACGTGGAAAATTGTTTACTCAGTGATGCTTAACACTGGCTTTTTGTTCCCCAGTTGAGAGTAAAGAAAAAGCGTGACTTTTTTTCGCGCGCATTCTAAATGAAAGTGTTTAAATTAAAAACACAGAATCATTGCTCGTAAGTTTTAGCATTTTTTGGCTTAAGTTGTTTTTAAAACTTCAAGTTTGTCGGCGATTAGGTCCCTTGTCAGAGGAACATATGAATCTCGGCGATTATCATAGAACTTTCGACACTGAGTATTTCAAATTACCTGTTGTTCTTTATTTTTTTTTCGCAAAATAGAAGAAATTTTTTAACAAAACAAAACAAAACAAAACAAAACAAAACATTGGGAAACAAAAAGACTCGCACCATAAATTCATTTTTCGGTGTATTTGTTCTTTTTGGTGTGAAATACTTTTAATTGAATTGAAACAGCTTTTAGGTCAGAAAACACATATTTTCCTCTGGCAAATTTCATAATTTTTCTCCAGTTTTATTAAAAAAATTGATAAATTTTTGATTTTTTTTTCAAATACACTTGTATAACGGACTAAAATAAAGCTACTCAGCCGGGCCAATCTGGTAAATTTAAGGAACTTCAAAAGTTGAGGGAAAAATCAAAAAATGAATACACTTTTCTTATAAGAACGGCTATTTTTTTGGGTTGAGGCTAAATGTTTTTGATATTTTGAGGATTAAAGCCTTAAAAGTTCTTTGACTGAATTACCGGTGTGGGATGTTCATTTGTCCGGCAAGAAAATTTTCATATTCGCTACATTCGTGAAACAGAAAATTTGATTTGCTGTTTTTCATATGAACACTATTTGTCCGAACATACATTAGGTCGCCATTTAATATACAGGTAGCTGCAAATTCTACTTGAGAAAACTAATTTAGTTGACAACATAAAACTGACAAACGTTAGCCAAGAAATATTATTTTCTAGTATAGTGTTTAAAATCAATCCCAAACATGCATGGTTATGTTGTTTGCATACACTCTTTTTTTTTCTTCTTTTATAAGAAGGTCTTATTTTTGGGCCGAGGCTGAATGTTCTTAAATATTCTGGGGATTTTAGCCTCAAATGTTCTTAAAAATGTTCTTAAGTTTGTTAGTGGTTTTAAGTTCCCTAAAGTTTTGTTTAGAACAATTATGACTTTTTTTATCGTGTTTAGTTTCTGAAACAACATTTAGTCACCGGCTGCTGTCCAGACACTGTATGTGTATCTAAGAAGATACGAGCTTCGATATTTGATATACAGAAAGAGAAAGTAATAAGTCCTGCAAATTGTTCTAGTTGTAAACAATGTTGCACTATCGAATATTTGCCGATTTCAAGAATTTGTGCTGTAATGTAACAAAATAAAGTTCTAGGCCATTCCTCAGCCTCGGGTGTGTTCTTAGCATGTTCTTAAATTTTGGCCGATTTTTAGCCTGACGTTCTTATAAAAAAGATTCTTATTAAAAAAAAGTGTATTTCAAAATTTCTACGCATTATTTTGTTGCGCGTTTATATAAAAAAATTAACGTTCTTATAAAATAGGATCGCGGTAGTGTAACAAAGTTTTTGTCTTTGATGGTTAGGGAAAAATATCTCTGGTGTTCTTCTCTAGTCTTGATTTTCACTCACTGCCTTGACCAGAGCAGGCACCGCAGTTGCTTCAAGCGAACTGATTACAAAATGGAAGGGCAAAAGCGTGATTGCGTCTTAACTTAGTAATATAGAACTATTAACAATTTAAACGAATGTTAGGGACAAATGGGATACATTTAATCAATGTAATCATTAAGTTAAACGCTGGTTGATTATAGAAAACTAAACCAACGCGTAAGATGAAATCGAGTTGAAATTTTAAATTTAGAGTTTTTGTCTTTTTTTAAAATAGACTTTGTTCAAAAAATCAAACCTCGAGTTTTGATACGATATTCGATACCTTGAAAATTCACCAACTTTTGTCAGAAATATATATTTTTCTTGAACATCTTCTGAAGTGGCAGAAACTGTATAAATGGTACACTTTTTGGCTTCTGAATCTCGCAGATTAAAGCTGAGTATGATAAAAGATAGTAGCTTTTCCGACTCATTGCAAAAACTCACCGAAAAAGTCGCTCAGCGACCAAAAGCGAAAAACAATTTTTTTTCGCTGCAAAATGCGAACACGTTTATCATGTTAAAAGTGGATTACCTCAATGTAAACAAACCTTTGTTTAACAAGTGACAAACGATCAAAGATATCTTTATATGAAGAATTGATACGGGTTAATTTAATTTGTTACGAAATAATTTACTTTGTTACAATGTAATTTACTTATCTGAAATTAAAAATTTAGTTTTTGTACATACTAGTAATAATATTAGTATGTATAAAAACTAAATTTTTAATTTCAGATAAGTAAACTACATTGTAACAAAGTAGAAACAAATCTAGCGACTAAAAATTACTTTATCGCTGCCCAGTGTGTTGCAGAGCAGGCAAGTCCTGATTATTTCCAAATCCGTTTTTGATGAACAAAACTAGCCACATCTCTTTACCAATTTAGATTATTTTGCCCGTATAAAAAATAATTTTAAAAGAAATTGAAATCTCTATTATTTTTTAACAGTTTTTAAGATAGTTGATTATCGATCGTCCAAGAATCATTATTAACAAAAAGGTATCCATATATATTTTTTATTTATTTTTATTGTATATTTGTAGCGAAGAGCACTGCAAATGAATTAACTTATAAGGGCGGAAAGGCTGCTTTACCATAGCAACCAAATTACATTGAGTAAACATAAAAGATTTTGATTAGAAAACTTCTGCTGAAAAGAGAGCTGTACCGCTTTTCTTCACACATTTGACACGTTCACTGCTGGCTCAGGGTCGAGAAGCTGTAGTTGTTTGTCATAACAACATGGCGAAGTTTCTGGTTATTGGCCTTTTTCTTTTGTCTTTCCTTGCAAGGTAAGCATTAATTTAACTGCCAGTACTTTTAAACAAGGCCAATACTTGCTAACAAAAATTTCCAGTATTTCGGCCAAGGCGTAATTTAAAGAACTGAGAGTTGATATAAGCCTATATTACCCGACTTGAGGAAGAGAAGCTGACGTATCAAGCATGAGCCCTTCTTCAAAACTTTTATGCAGAGAAGTTTTTTAACTTCGTTTATTTTTTCTCAAATTATTTAAATTTTTCTGACTCAGGATCAACGCTCGAGAATTCATCTCCTTAAATAACTAACTAGAATGCATTTGACTACCTGATTTTTCTGAATTGCGTGTTTCAATTACTTGCGTCCTAGTTATTTATACGATAACTTTTTTTAAAAAAAATATCTAATAGATTTTTTTAAAAGTCATTTTTTTTCAGAATTGAAAAATGTTACTTTTTACGGCCGAGGAAGGCTTTTTAATGCGCGTATTACGCCAGCATTTTGTTTTTCAATCAAGTTGCAGGCTCTTCAACGCAGCTATTTTTCACAAAATTCACTACTTTGTCGTTCTTTAATTAACACCAAAACGGTCAAATGCAAGAAACGCGTCTTTCTTTGAGTTTGAGATGAACCTTTTTTTGATTTTAGTTTTTTCCCTCATTCAAAATGAAAATTCATAAATTTTATTTTGTTGATGAGTTTCAGACCTTTTACGAAGCTTTGTTGCTAGATAATTGACGTGCTCTGTTAGTTTTTCAGTATTTTACTGAAAAAGCATAGGTAGCCTCTTTTGGTTTTAGAACCGTTTCCCCTCGGATGAATTCTCTTTTGGTTTTGTTTTTTGTCTTTAAATAAAAAAACAAGAAGTCAAATTTTCAATCAAGTTGCACGCAGGCTCTTCAACGCTGCTATTTTTCACAAAATTCACTACTTTGTCGTTCTTTAATTAACACCAAAACGGTCAAATGCAAGAAACGCGTCTTTCTTTGAGTTTGAGATGAACCATTTTTTGATTTTAGTTTTTCCCCTCATTTTAAAAATTCATTAACTACGCCAATTTTAAAATAGTTATTTTTTTTGAAATAAAAATTGAGTAATAATAATTGCTTTGTTTGCGACCGAACTTCCTTTGTCTGTTATCAATAAAAAGAACCCAAAACTCGTTTCAACAGTTACAAAGTCTTATCATTATGTTTTGTTTTGAAATCGATAATTTAAAGCTGATCATTTGGTAGTGTTTAAAATACATAATATAGATTTCACTAGCTGTTATAGCTTTGTATTTTTTTAGAAAGTTTGACAAAAGACATCGAGCAAAGAAAAAGTCTTAAAGAGCCTCAAAATGATGAAATAAAACGGCTGTTTAAATACGAATTTTTTAACCATTGTCGAGGGAAGGAAAACAAAAAAGAAATATTTACAAAAAGAACCTACATAGCATATTGTTTATTTAAATATATTGTTTCTTTTTGTTTTCACCGCTCAGCTAACTCTTAACATATTAGACTTGTATATTGTGTACTTTATAGAATGTGGAACAGAAGTTCTTTTTCATAGTTCTATATTATACTTAAATCGAATGAAAAATAAAGTGAGAAAAGCTTTGTTTAAGGACCAAATTATATGAATTTGAGCACCAAGACAGCTTCACCCCGACACAACTTTACGGAGCGTTTATATGACAAAAATGTTTTGATACTTTAAACCTAACCAGATCCTACGTACCAATTTTAACGGTTGATTTTGTTAAATTATCGTTCAGGATTCTTTTTCTTTGTCATGGACCACTCTATATTTATTAAGCATTCGTAATTCGTCGGAAATTTTTGACAAAATTTTCCCAGTTGATTTATCATAACATGTTTGTTCAAATCATAGTTCGATCAACATTATCTAAAAAAAATTTTCTTTCAAAAAATTGATTCCATTGCGATTTCTTACCTTTCGAGATCCGAGTTTTAGCGCAGTATTTTAACTGTCTATGATGTTGTTAATGGCGCTTGCGCATGCTCTGTGGAAATAATAGTTAGCCAAGTTGGCTCGGGTAAGGAATAAATTGTCTCGGATCGATAGAAAAGCCTACTGAGGTGAGACAAGTCATCCTCCGAGATGTCTCGTTTCTCCTAGACGAGCTCAACTTCCTCGTATAAACGGGTAGTTGAATGTTTTAAACTAAAGATGAAAAGTTTTCTCGCCCAATGTAGGTCAAGGAGGTAGATTTGTTTCGGGTATCTGGGACGATGGAATGACCCTTAGGGCTATTAAACAATCTATGCATTCGAGTTTTCTATAAGATAACATAAAGGCTATTTGACTTGTAGAAAACGAAAACGAGTAGTTTTAATTATAGTTCGATTCGCGGCCGGACAATCACTCAGAAAATAAAATAGAATATTTTAAAAGGTGCTGCCTTTGCTCTGAAATCTGCAAATAGTTAGGTCTTCGCTTTTTTTGGGATAAAGACATTAAACCGAAGGTCCACTTCTCTCTATTTGGGGACTCAAAATAACCAACACAAATGTCGAAAAGAGCAAGGTAGTATGATCCGGTGTTTAAAGCCGCTGTAGCGGACTATTTTTAAAAGATCTTCTGCTGTTGAACCCTGCATTTACTTGAGTTAAACTCGCTTAGAGTATTGGATAAGCGCTATATGAGAATGTTGTTGTTATTATTATTATTATTATTATTATTATTGTTATTATTACTATTATTATTTGTCCATAAGCGCTTTAGGTGTATTTGCTAGTGAATCGTCAGCTTTGCTTTCCATGCTTACAGAGTTAGGTTTTGATGATAAAGATCAAAAGTATGTTATTCGAAACATTATGAACTATTAACATGATAGTATAACCAATATATTAATCATACTTCTTTTTTATTCCCCTCCTTTGTTATTGTTACTGTATGCAAAATCTATGTATACGTGTTTATAATGTTCGATTCAAGTAGACGATTGTAAACTACCTGTAAGCAGTGAGGTTTATAATTGTATGTTGTATAAAGCTATAATAAAGTTATTATCATTATTATTATATATCTTATTTGTATTGTTATTATTTTTATATATTTTATTATTATTATTATTATTATTATTATGCAATGAATTTTAGTATATAATGAAATAATAATCTTTTAATAGTTCTTTTTTTATTTTTTAATCATCCGTTTTTACATGTTTTATAATCTTTACCAACAGAAATATTGTATATACAGTTTTATTCTCATTTTGAAAATTTTTAACATTTGTGAAAATTTTATTCTATAATTATGGAAATAAAGTGCATTATTTTAATTATTATTATTATTATATATTGTACTATTATTATTACTAATACTATTACTTTTTAAACTTTCACAACTGATTTGTTTCTTTCCTTTTAAAGAGTTGCTGAATCTGACTCCGGTGGTAAGTAAATACATTGTTTATCATAGTTTTTAGTTGTATGGGAAACACGTGGAACGGGTATCTTACCTCAGCCACCGCCTCCATTGAGGAAATGCTCTAGTTAGCACGGGTGTACCTCCCCGGGGCTACGCCCTCGGTAACTCAAAATTTGGGTTCCAAGGAATTTCAAATAATTGGTGCAAAACTGTTTCACAAGTCATGTGATGTATGAGGAGGCAGCTTAGAGGCGCTGGATTAAACGCTAGTGACGTGGGTTCGATTCTCTGACTCTCACTACTGTATGAACCTTGGATCCCAGGCACAAATTCTCACGCTTTTTAATTAACAACTGGACTTTGGCAGAGGGTGTTATAAAACATGACACTGAAAAGGTCTCCTTAACGCTAATAAAGTTAGAGCATGCGTATAGTACTCAGAGTACAAACTCAGACTGCCACATCGGTGGACAAAATTTTATTGACCATCCGTTTTGTTTGTCTTGACTTAAGAGTACTTTTTCTCTTTTTCTTCACTTTATACCTATCTGTCTTAAGTTTTTCTCTTGTCTTGAACGTTTCGACATCAGTAGTGCTCTCTTCATGCGGTCATTGTGTTGTTTTCCTATATGTCACTTCTTTCTCTGTGCTTGTGGGATGTGTCTTTCGTCTTTGGTCTTTTTCAAAACGTCGTTTTTTTTGTCTATGATTAGTCTTGTTGGTTCTTGAGGCCTCTCCTGATCTCGATTCTTGGGACCACTTGGTGTTATTCATTCTAACTTTTGAAGCAGTTCATGAAGCCTTAAAAAGTAACTCTTCTTTCTAATTCCTTGTCCTGAAGAGAAAATTCGGTTATTTTTTTGTTTCTATAGTTTCAGACTTTTTACGGAGCTTTGTTGCTAAATATTTGGAGTGCTCTGTTAATTTTTCAGTACTTTACCAGCGGCGTATAAGTAGCCACTTTTGGTTTTAGAACCGTTTCTTTAAATAAGAAACAAGAAATCAAATTTACGAATTTATCTAATCTCATGTGGTTATTTCAAAGAAAGGCGTCTGTCGGTTCCATATATTAACTCAACAGAAATAGAGTTTCTGTCAAAGAAATATTTGTCAAGATACGCTACCATTTTTCATTTTTGTAACAGTGGATTTCTTTGTGTTTTACACCGAGACATCCACAGCTGCAAAGAATTCACGAAAAAGGTCTTTTTGTAATGGAAATTGGTTTGATTGTTAAGATAGAGTCATTGAGACAAAAAATGACACTTAAAAATATGTTTCCTTGTTTTTAAAGCCCCTCAGGGTTACAAGAAAAATCACGAAAAAACGATAACGGGGTTCGGGTATTATTATCCAATAGTTTCTAAGCTCGGGCTTACACGCTTAAAGGCTGGTACGTCCATGTACACTGTAAAACTAATTGTCAAGTGTTCAGTCAAAGAGTCCTATAGGACTATAGGGTCAAGAGTCCGTTGTTTATAAAGGAAGCCATTGCAATGATAAAATCATAAAATTTAATTAAAATCATAAATGTTGACCAAGTTACGAAGTAACAATCTTAGTTGTTATGGAATGTTTTGCTAACACTTTGCGTTGTAAGATTTACACGTCATGCATTTGTTGCCTAAAATTCAGCATTTGTAATCAGAGAAACGTATTGACACTAAGTAAAGAAAAATAGTAATATTTCTTATTGTAGTTGTTTCATATTTAAGAGATATTCTAATCTTTTCATGTATCTGTTTTTGCTTGGAGCTCCATTTATATTTGTGCTTTATAAATCGATCATTCAATTGAGACACTTTAACGCCCATTTATTTTTTAACCGAGTATAAACATTTGATTTCAAGCATTTTTTGTTCGAGGAAATTATTGTTCGTTTTAGAGAGAGAGTCCCTTTTCGTAGAATCGTGGATCCAAAACGTAATTCAGAAAGATATACATAGACTAAATATTTAAATTTATTATATGGATAATAGTGTTTTACCCATTTTTACTAGTGAAGATATGAAAAAGTTATATACCAAATGTCCCGGATGTACGCGCGTGTCCTAAAAAATTTTTCCTGCCTGTTTCTTGTCGTTTGGGACAATGGCAGCTCCTCGGGTTTTCGTAGAGGTTTCAGAGGATGATTTGGTGAAGTTTTAAAAAGAAAAGGAAAACGAAAATACAGTAAAGAAAACCGAATATGAAACGAAATCCAAAGTTAAAAGAAGAAGAATCATTGTTGAATCTTCAAGTGAAGACAGCCAAATAGTCAGTAAAAATTTTTTTTGAGTCGTTTTCATATTAAAGTCAAGAACATTCGGCTGTACTTTTATCCAGTTTTAGTGTTGTGCAACATTTTATGTACGTTCTTGTAACGAATATTGCTATGTTTGTATTGAAATGAAATTAAAATTTAACTTATGTTTTTATTTTAGTTTGCCTCAGTTTTTCATATAATAAAAAAGAACATTAAACGTTGTCTTGAAGATATGAATTTTATATTTTCCTGTTTCTTGTTTTTCATCCTGTCGAAAAAAAAAATCATTTTGTTGCGCCACCGTGTAATATCCTCTATGTATTGTTTTTTGAACAAAGCGGAAACGCTTTAACTGATAATTTCTGAGAAATCAAATAATTTCTAAAATCCTTTTTAATTGAGTAGACTTCGGGGGGAGGGATGCGTTTATCCCGTGCACATAAATAAATCAAAAACAGTTTCTCAATTTTTTATGTTACTTTTAATATTTGATATTTTTCGTAATAACAGACGTTCGCTAAACCAAATAAAGCTTCGCAGGCAGTAACATCAAGTTAAGCCACGTGATCTGGCTTGGTATGTGAACCTGCTTATCACCCTTAGCGTTTGCTAGTTACCATGCTACGGGCGGTAAAAAATACACCAGATCGAGGCAATCGCAAAGCATCTAACATTGCGCACGGTTTGAATGCATTCTCCAACGTCAAGCGCAACAATTAACACTTAGGTCTTATATTTGATGTTTTCGCTCATCATTGACATTTTTCTTCCTACTTTTTTTCCAAAACGTGCAGCACATTTAGTTGGTAAAACATTGTTATCATTCTCCTGTTTATTGTTTTATTATTATCATTATTATTATTATTATCATTGTTATATGAAACGACTCTCGGATATCTTCTTACTTTCTTAGTTAAGAGTCTTGTTCATTTCAGCCGTTTGCTACGTAAAGACCACAGGCAACAAGTGTTGCGTATTTCCATTCATTTACCGTGGTAAAACATACAACAGCTGTAAGGATAATAGATGGTGTTCTCTCACGCCTGATTATGGAGCAGACGGGGACTGGGACTACTGCGCAGGTGCGTACTTAGCTCTGGTATATTCTTATAGTAACTTAAAGGTTGTCATTATCAGAGATAGTTGTACCTTGCTATTTTGAATCCAGTTGCCAGTAGCAAATTTTCTATCACTTCTCAAACTCATTAATAATTCTTCAAGTTAAAACAAATTATAATCGTGATTATGGTTTGGAAATGTAATCTTAATTAGCATATAGTTTCAGGATTTTATTTCTTCGTTTACTTCTTAGTTTTAGTTTCGATTGAGAAGATACATCAAACACTCGAGACAGTGTCTCATCAAATTTCCAAACATCTTGAATTTCGTCAAAAAAATACTCCGCTGCGCATCGTATTTTCAACTCTCTTCTCAGTGTTTGGAAATGTTTTGAAATACTGTCTCTCATGTTTGATATATTACTTCAAAGTAATATTTTTTCCTCGGTTTCACCGTACCTTCTGAGTTCCAAAAACTAAAATTCTAGATCTTACGCGGCTTGGTTTACACCGCAGTTAAAATCTCTGCCTCCCAACCACAACGTTCCAGGCTCGCTCCCCGATTCTGCCGAAGTTTGAACATACTGTGTAACCTTTTCTCGACGAAAACTTACTCAGTTTTCCATCCTTACGAGGTCGGTAAATGAATACCAGCTTCGACTTGGAGCTGCTGACCTGCGATGGATTAGTGTCCCGTCCAGGGGGGATCGAAGACTCTTATCTGCTTAAAACAGCAGAAACAGAGATAAGCACCTGGCCACATGGGCAAGTAGGCTCGAAAACAATTTAGCTTTTCGAGTTCTATTTTGCTCGTTATAAGTTTAAAAGTAAAATCAAGAATGATTTAGAATGTCTTAATAGCAATAACGTTCTGCGATGTTTGATAGCAACAGTAAATTACAAAATTTTCAAACATTTATAAATACTATAATGCATGAGTCAACGAAAACCCCGACCCCCCCCCCCTCCTTCCCCTGAACAAGGTGGGGGTTATTAGGGGGATGGTGGGGGAATATACATTTGACCATGCCCTATAGGGTGGGGGATTAGAAGCTTTAGAAAAAGTTTCCCTGTGGGGTGGGGCATATGTGGGGCTTTGTACGAAGCCTGCAATCCTAAGTCAGTGGCTGTTCGAAAGAAGATTCCTCGAGCGTTTTGTAATTGTGATCGAAGGTAAGTGCTATTGTTATTGAAATCATTTCCAGTCATAATGTATTAAAGCCATCCCTGCTGTGTGAGCATAAAAAACACAATATTTTTGTACAAACTAATAATAAATAATTTTTAAAAAAAGATAAAAACGAAAAAAAAGAAGATCAAGGTGGGATGGGGGATTAAGTATAGTTTGGCTATAGGTATTACCCCCGGGGTGGGGACTTTAGTAGAGATTTAACCGTGGAAATTTTCTAATCCCCACCTCGTCCCGGGATGTATGGGAGGAAAGGGTGTCGGGGTTTTCGTTGACTCATGTATTAACTTAACTTTGAAAGTTTCTAATTTATATGATAAAATCACAGGGTTAAAAAAAGATATTGCAATGAATATAAAACGCCTTTCGCCTTGTGTTGAAGATCAGTAGAGGTTTAATCTAAAAGTTTGAAAAACTCAGTAGATCATATGCAATTAAATAGTAATACTGTGACGAACTTTTTGGGGTTACCTTGAATAAGGCCAGCACCCTATGAGTTCCCCTTGCCAGGGTCACGGTGAAGCTGTGGCCGGCATGACTGGATTTCTTAAAAGGCTGGAGCGATGCAGTCGCTCAAATGGCTTGCGTGAATTATGTCTGGCGTAAGTACAGTTCAACTGGAAAAAATGGCAGAGATAAATCGCCGAATTTAGTAGGCACTGCGGTCAAAGAAGGAAGCTTGGGGTCTCCACATCTTTGTCTGTCTTTTTAAAACCCTGACTACTCGAAATGTTTTAGAGATAGCCACGGTCGTTCAGCCCATATGAACTTTCCGTAAAATAAAAGTAAAGTAATACATTTATATTGCACCTTTTCCATATGGATATGCTCAAAGGCGCCTTACAATAATCAGTTTGGCCCCAGCGGACCGAAAGCACATATAGGCACCTCTGGCATGTCAACTAAATGTTCAACCCTCGACCAGACCGGGGATTGATTGAACCCGGGACTTTAGGGTTGGAAGGCAAAGATCTTACCACTGCGCCAAGCCCTCCACCGCTGGAAATGATGATGATGATGATTCTATTTTTGAATGATTTTATTTCTAGGTATGGAAATGTACCTAACGGCTGATGATCAAGCCTGGGTTTATGTAGACGGAAAGGAACTTAAAGTCGACAATAAAAAATTCAATGAAGCAAAAAAATACATCATCCCCCAAGGGGCAAGACAGTTGGCAGTTTATGTCAAAAACACAGGTGGCCCAACTGGGCTTGCAGCGAAACTAAGCAATGGTGTAGTGACCGACAGGAAGTGGAGGGTGAGTGACACTCATTTTTTTGTAGAGGTTGGAGTAGAGTGAAGAAGAGATTGTGTTTTGTAAAGAGGGATGGAATCTTTTGGGGGCATGACATATGCTGGACGGCTACTTTAATTCTTTAACGGGATTAAAGTTTTTTGGTCCAAATATTTTCGGGATTGGTGTAGGTTGATGATATGTTTATATGTGGGAGGGGTGTCAACCATTTTGCGATCTAAATTTTTTTTCTCAAAAGTCATGGAATAGTTTTTGTTTGGTCAGGGAAACGTTATTTCTGTGAAGTATTCTATAAAAGAAAAGTGGTAATATCTAACTTTGTAGAAAAATATTTGCTGGAAAAAGTGATAAAATTTAAATTTAACTGAAAATTCCATAAATTGATTTTCTGACCAAGGATTAAATAGACTTTGCCAATGACAGCCATGATAGCATAAAATAATTTAAGGCCTGTTTTTTTTTTCTCGACCTGACTTCGATATATCTGAGTCAGATATGCAGGATATCGGGATTGTCGAGCGGTATTGCTCGTTCTTCCGACCGCTACAATTCATGGGCCTCGCGGGGTGCTGGGGTTTGTTGATATTAATTTCTTGGGCACTGCTAAAATTAAACGTCGCTTGCGACGCGCGATGCCTTGTTTTGAAACCCCTGCAATTGCTAACCGAATATATATTTTTAAAGTATATGTACGTTAGTTTCTCACTGTTATTGTCGACAAGATTTACAAGGCCAAAAGTAAGTAGCGAATTTTTTTGATTGGTGTTTAAAATTTCCTTTTCATGTTTTTTTTCAGTGCACCCCTCATTACGTACAAAACTGGAACAAGCCCGTGGCTTTTGGTGACCACAGATGGCCATATGCTGTAGATTACGGACCCGCTACTGGAGTTTCTGGACTTGACTCAGATGTCCACTGGATTGCACCCAAGAACAGATACGCTTCCTCTTTTTACTGCCGGCGTAAGATTAGTTTCTTACCGCAGAGACCTGCTATTCAAGGAGAAGGTAATTATTATTCCATTTATAGTACACTCAACAAAATTAATCCATTCTGATTGGTGGAGAGCATTGCAATTAAATCCCGAATAGTACTCCGCGGTAGTTTCTATTAAGTTTCCACGGCAACTGCGCGTAAGCACAGTCATGAGCGGCAAATTTAAACAGCAATAAAAAAATGGCCGACAGTCGCTTCGCAATTTCCAGTGAAGACGTGCTCCCAAACTTATGATCTTAAAATAATTATCTTGTTTTCAGTGTTACACAAACTGAATTTGTGATTTGCCACAATTCTTACGTGATTTCGATGACAGTACTATCATCAAAATAAAAAAGATTTTCAGTGCCACATTATCTCAAAATTCATAATTTTGTTCAATGTATAGTAAATGAAAAATCGTACGACCTTCTCGTTAAATCCGCGATATATAGATACTCGTGCAATTTTGAGTACTTGCAGAATCACTTGTACCTATTAATCACGAATTGTACTTGAGGTTGGGCGATTTCCTATTTGTATAGGGCTGCAAATTTTTTCCTCAAAAAAATGACTATCTTTAAATTGTCCTCCAAGCTTTAAGTAGGAATTCGAGCCCGCCTGTTCTAGTTTTAGGTCGATTTCTACGGCCAATTTTACCGTTTGAAGTTCGTGGGAGGCACCATTTTGTTTGTGCGACGTCCATCTTGTGCCAAGTTTTTCTAAGATAGCGGAAGCCAAGGCAGTGTGGCTATAATTCCCAACAAAATAAACCATATTTCAGAAACGAACAAATATGAAATACTTAGTAAAAATTTCGAAATTCCCGCTTACTTAAAAAACTCCGAGCGCAAGAGTGACGTTACACGATCAAAATGGCGCCGTCCAAGATTTTTAAACAGCATAGTAGGCCATAGAGACGATCTTAAACTGGAACAGACTGGCTCGAATCAGTTTTTAAAGCATCGAGGAAGATTCAGGGATAGTCAAAGTATTTCTTGACGAAAAACGTTTATAACAGTCGGGGTTCCCTTTAATTGCGTTCGACGAAGGAGAACGCTTTCTAATCTTGACGTCACGGTTAGATGCTATGCTTTTTTGATAATTTTTGTGTAACATTTGCCTCGTTTTCGTGTATATGGCATTTGCCTAATGTCGATCAGTAACGTTTTTTCGACGTCGGTGTTGAGCGAGTGAAGGTTTGTTGATTTGTGTTTAAAACTGTTGCGCAGAAACATCAGGAGGTTGATATGCAGTGATGTATTTTCTAGAAAATAAAGGTTGTTTTTCGTGTCGGATTCGATGGTGAGTTTCGAGCAAGGTTTTGCATGTCGCTCGTTGAACGCATTTACTATAATCTTTGATTATTACTAGTATAGCTGTAGTAATTCATCGATCATAACTAACAATTTTTATATTAATACGTGGTTGATACTTCATTAAAGTATAGTAACTTATATATCTATGCATCAGGTAATTGCGACAAGCCTCTTGGAATGAATAATGGTTGGATTAAAGCTAGTGATATCAAAACTTCCTCTGTGTATACTTCAAAATATGTCGGCTCCCGAGGAAGATTACACCTCTGGAAACAAGGATCATTTCCGGGGGCCTGGGTTCCTCGGTACAGGAATACTCACCAGTGGCTGCAGGTATATAACCCTTGCAGTTGGTTAGCATTTAAACTGCTATTAATGTTTTACTGATGTATAAAATCTTATACATTAGTATAAAATAAAATGTTTAAGATATACAAAGGCAATTTTATTTTTTCGGCAACCGCGTTCCCAGTGCTTTTCCCTATGTTTTGTGTGCGGTCGGGTCGGTCCGCACACAAAACATAGGGAAAAGCCCTGGGTACGAGGTTGTTTTTTCGGTCGTTCTCTGCAGCCTTCTCTAGAGAATGAAAATTATAATTCAATACGAATTGTTTGAAAACGGTTTATGAACCCTTAGGAAATGTCTTCTTTCATCAACGGCCTTTAAATCTTTTGTTAAATGCCATGACTCCTAGAAGGCGGCGTGGTTGGCGCAGTTGGTAAGATCTGTGCCTTCCAACCACAAGTTCCCAGGTTCGATTCCTCGGCTCTGCCGAAATTTGAACATTTGTGTGACCTTCTTTTCCGCCAGAGCTTACTCAGCTTTCCATCCTTACGAGGTCGGTAAATGAGTACAGCTTCGGCTGGGAGCTAACTTGCGATGGATCAGTGTCCCGTCCAGGGGGAGTCAAAGACTCTCATCCGCTTAACACTACGGAAACCGGAGATAATCGCCAGACCCATGGGCCACTACGCTCGTAAAGGGATTTAGCTTAGCTTTAGATGACTCCTAGAATAGCCTGCTTGTGTGATTTATAACGCCTTTCTCAAGAATTTGGACATATTTTGGGTGAAAATCACGGTCTGTGGTTTATGCATAGCCTATTTATAGGCGAGTATTTTCTTCTCTTTCAAAATGCTTCCAAAGTTTCGAAACTTATAAACTACCAACTCAAGAGTAGAGAACTTGCGTTCAACTTAATTCTATTTCACGCTTAGGTGTGAATCTTTGGAACGCTTTTCCACTGTCTGTTAGAAATTTGTCCAAAGGCTTGTTCAAATACCATTTGAACAATTTACTTTTTATTTTACTTTAAACTGTCTGAGGGAACCTGTGTTGAAACCCAAAGTTATCCAGATTCTCCTTAAAAACACATCCCATTGCCGACCTTGTTTTATTTAAAATGTTTATTTGTTTAACTTTCTATCTTTTTTATTTTTCTTTAATCCTTAAAATTATAAATTGAATGACACTTAAATGAAAAATATTGTAGCTCATATTAGCTATTCATTTAATTTCCAGCATTGTATAATAAAACACTTTTTCACGCTGGCCTGCCAAAATTAGGATTTTAACTATTTGCAGGCCAGTGAAGTGTTGCATTTCATACATTTAAATCATAATGAATATAATGAATAAATGATTGCTTGATTGACTTTTAATATACTTCATGTATGCAAAACACAGCTGCCTGTGTTCTTACTCACACCCAACGTCGTTCCCAGGGCTTCTAGGGAAATGCCCTGGGAACGAGATTGACTCACACCCAAAAACTTGATCACATAACTCCTTATTGACCTACATTGACGTCCTGTTCATTAACTCATCCAATTCAAGACCCTCCTTCTCGTCTACAAAACTCTTAATGACTTTGCTTCGTCGTGTATCGAAAACCATTTACACTACACCGCTCTAGCTGATACATCCTTCGTTCTTTCCAAATTGAACTACTGACAGTTTCCCATACCATTTTGAACTAAACTATTGAAAAGGGCTCTTTTAGTTTGCTGGACCAACATTATGGAAAAGTCTTCCCCTTAAACAAAGAAATCTAAAAAACTTTAAAGTGTCTATACGGCCTACAAGATTTTTGTGGTATTGCTAAATTTATTTTTAATAAACAAATATTCACAAAACTTTTTTTTGGTTCCGCAACTTCTCCGCTACAAAATTCAGCTTTAAAGTTTCCGCGCCGGCCACGCCCAACGAAGATGACCGGGAGTTGCTAAGTCTGAGTCCAAAACAGGCCGTGACGTTACTTCAGGAATCTTTGACTCTTCATTTCACGAACCCGATCATTTTTTGATTTGCTTACGCCAAAAACTGATCGAGTTTGTTAGGAAATACAATGAAACACTGAAATAAACTGGCGGGAAGAGTAGAAGATTCCTGAAGTGACGTCACGGTCTGTTCTGGTCCCAAGACTTAGCAACTCCCGGCCATCTTCGTTGGGCGTGGCCGGCAAGGAACTTTAAAGTTCGATTTTGTGGCGAAAATGTGCCGGAATCAAAAAAGATTTTTTATAATACTCTTCTACGCATTCTAGAGATATCAAAATCGAAAAAAACGCTGTTCGCCATATAGACACTTTAACAAGTGTTAGATGTTGAGGGAGGAAGATGCATGAGAGGTAGCGATGGTAGGTTGAATTTCAGTGAGAAAGATAGAGGGAAAGTGTGGAAAGAGCACATGGAAAGAATTATGAATGAGGAGAATGAGTGGGATCAGAAGGTGAAAGCAGAATTGGTGGAAGGGCCAATTGAGAGGGTTAGTCGGGAAGAAGTGGTGAAGGCGATAAGGGAAATGAAAGCGGGGAAGGCTGCTGGACCTTTGGAAGTAAGTGTTGAAATGATAGCAGCGAGTGGGGAGATCGGGATTAGTGTGATGGTGGAGCTGTGTCAGGGTGTGTTGGATGGAAGAGGAATGCCGGATAAGTGGGCGCTAAGTGTTGTGGTACCGATTTTCAAGGGGAAAGGGGTGCAATGAGTTGTGGGACGTATAGGGGAGTGAACTTGCTAGAGCATGCAATGAAGATTGTAGAAAAGGTGCTAGAGAGGAGATTGCGGCATATGGTGAAAGTGGACGAGATGCAATTTGGTTTTATGCCAGGCAAAGGAACAATAGATGCAGTATTCATTTTGAGGAGGATACAAGAGGAGTACTTAGACAAGGGGAAGAAGTTGTATCTGTGCTTTGTTGACCTGGAGAAGGCATTTGACAGGGTCCCGAGGAAGGTATTGGAGTGGGCAATGAGAAAGAGAGGTATACCAGAGGTAATGGTAAAAGCAGTGATGAGTTTGTATGAAGGTGCTAAGACAAGAGTCAAAGTTGGGCTAAAGTAGTCCTAGGAGTTTGAGGTGAAAGTTGGTGTGCACCAGGGATCTGTGTTCTCACCGTTGGTTTTTGCGATCGTGGTTGACATGGTTACGGAGAGTGTATGAAATGGTCTGATGAGTGAGATGATGTATGTCGATGACTTGGTTCTGACGAGCGAAACGATGGAGGGACTGAGAGAGAAGTTCTGGAAATGGAAGAAGGCATTCGAGAGCAAGGGGCGGAAGGTGAACCTTGGGAAGACAAAGGTGGTAGTGATTGGGTAGAAGGTGAAGTGTCCGTAAATAAGGTAGATCCATGTGGTATTTGTGGGAATCGAGTAATGGCAAATTCAGTTTTGTGTGTGTAATGCGGTAAATGGATCCAGGGGGAGATGCGCGAAAGTAAAGAGGGTGACCCCAAGGTTGGGGAGAAATTTTGTGTGTGGAAGATGCAAGAAGCAATTTGATGGATTAGTGGAACCAGTGGAGGAGTTTTAATTAACAGCTCTTCATAATGCCCTGCTAATGTACAATTTTTATACAAAAAATCTTCCAGCTGCCTTTGATAATTTTTTCATTTTAGCTAGAGAAAGGCATAATTATAATACTAGATATGCCTCTAGAGATTCATTTTGTATCCCTAAACTTAGGACAAATTATGGAAAATTCTCGCTTCGCTATCAAGGACCAAAAGTCTAAAACAACATAGACATTTTGATTAAAAACTCACCTATAACAGTTTTTAAAGCAAAATTCATTGCTAATGTTTTTAATTTGTATTAGTTTAAAACTAAAATTGAAAAATGCATAATTATGTATTCTTTATACATAATTATGTATTCTTTATACATATATCTACGAATAAACATCACCCTTTTGTATTTTGTATTATATTTAGTGAATGTAATGAGTTTGTATAATCATATTTGTTTGCAGTCAATAATTCCTATTTTAAAGTTTCATTGTACCAATTGATTCCTGACCTCACAATGCCTCAAATAGTTTGTTGGGATATCTGACCTGTTTAATGATAAGTTATTTAAGATATCCCGTACCACTGGTCTTGATTAATTTACTTTAGAATTAAAAATATTAAAATTGTAATCTATAAATGGTACAAATCATAAACTTGACTTGACTTGACTTGAAGAGGTCGAAACAGTAGGAGGTTTCTGTTATTTGGGGGATAGGGTGAATGCAAGTGGTGGTTGCGAGGCAGCTGTGACAGCAAGAGCAAGAATT
>JAOEHV020523034.1:0-19779 GCA_025447995.2 Isaurus tuberculatus
GAACTTTCGAGTTGGGGAAAACCGGTACGGCCGTCGGGGAACGTCGGTACAATTTACCAGTGTACCGGCCTTAAGAAGCACACTGATCTTGTGAGAATTTTTCATCTTCTGAGAATTCTTTATCTTGTGAGAATTCTTCATCTTGTGAGAATTCTTCATCTTGTGAGAATTCTTCATCTTGTGGGAATTCTTCATCTTGTGAGAATTCTTCATCTTGTGAGAATTCTTCATCTTGTGAGAATTTTTCATCTTGTGAGAATTTTTCATCTTGTGAGAATTCTTCATCTTGTGAGAATTTTTCATCTTGTGAGAATTTTTCATCTTGTGAGAATTCTTCATCTTGTGGGAATTCTTCATCTTGTGAGAATTCATCTTGTGAGAATTCTTCATCTTGTGTTTTTTATGGAAAAATGTTTCAGTAGTGCAATAGTCTTGTAAGATAAAAATAATAGAATGGAAGGTATGACATGATAGGCAAAAAACCTCAAGAAAAATAAAATGCAAACTGGTCATTTCCCAGCAGTAATAAAGTTTGCCAAAGCAAAAACAGTGAGGGCCTTGTTTAGTATCCTTAAAAAGTAGGGCTTTTTTGGGATAGACAAATTCTGAAGTTGGATTTTTTTTGGATATAAAATATGAGCATCGGTTGGACCCCCTGTTCTTAAAATATGTACAGAAGTGGGGCCTCTACATGGTGGTCACTAGTTATGTTCTTAAAGTCAAAATTTCTTAAGTCCTGCCATTTATCAAAACACATTACATTTGTGACATGAAGTAAACTTTGAAATAGCCTGTACTGACATGTTGCCAGCACAGTATAAAATTTCATTACCCTCACCATGCTCATCATGGCTGAAGAGCTCGGCTGATGCAATTTCGGGGTCACACATCTCATATCCACAACCTTGGATATCAACCAACAGAAGCTTCTCCTCGGATTTTTCATAGGAAAAATGTGCAAGACACTCTGCTTTCTCAGATATGCTGTCTCCAATGAGACACACTTCGCCGTTGTTGTTAATGTATTTTCGGAAGCGGCCATCTGTAAATTCTTCAACAGTGACAAATCTCTCCTCTCCCTTCCCCTCAATTTCACCATAATAAATATTCTTATAATTCAAGCACTTGCCATAAAGATTACTTCATGGAAAGTGCGTGCTTACGGGATTTTCACATGAGTTTGTGAAGTATCTGAAATCAAACGAGTGAGCGCAGAGACGACGATGCTCCGCCATTCTCTGCGCCATGGGGAAATATGGCCCCACGATGTGATGATGGCGAATGCGTCTGCTTGAGCAGAAATGGCGGCCACAAACTTCATGTGAAAGGGAGACCAACTATTTGAAAGCTTCTTTCGTTTATGATTATCCAGATTTTTCAGTTTGAGCTCTGCGTCTGCGATTACAAGAGCGCTAAACACTGTTGTAAACAGTGTCAAAACCCTCCGCAATGTTTTTTGCTAAAGAAGCCTAATGATTTACTCTGCTAACCAAATATATGCGGGCGTCAAATGACCGATTTTGGCCCAGTTTTTTCCCAGCGTGTACTAAATTCAGCATTGTATATCACCAGAAAGAGGGTAAAAAGTGGGATTTTTTTTACCATAACTTCAAAGTGAATAAACCGATCTCAACCAACTTTGGACAGATGACCAAGATTTTCCGGGGAGAAAAATAGCTGCTGTTTTCAACCAATAAGATAATACAACTCGAAAACTTTAACAACAGAGGCATGAAGTCGTGGGGCAACCAAAATAGCAAATGTATCATTGTTGAAATCATCTTTATTTGTACTCCATGCTCTACATTTTTATACATTTGTAATAATTACAGTCTTAAAACTTGGGAATTACAGGGTATATGAAAAAACCAAAACTTGCAAATGTTGATAAATGAAAACAAAGTTATATGATAATAATAATTTTGGTAATAGATACAACAATTGATTCAGCAAAAAAGTTGCTGATTATTCAACTTCAGTTATGTTGTGGAAACAAAAATGCCGGCAAGGTTACCCACTATTGCTGGCAGCTGGTGGTTATTTGATCCCAGCATTTTGATACTTTGGCTCACAACTATTTATGTCTTCCACCCTCACACTTTATTTATAACTTTTATTATTTCAAAAACACTTGAAATATTTTCCATACATGTAATAAGAAATTCATCAAGAATATTGCTAGCTTTTTTTAAAAAAAATATTCATTAAAACAGTGCAATTAAGGAACAATACACAAGTTTTTGACAATTACTTATGTATTTAGAAAAGATAAATACTCAATGCCAGCTGTTGACTCACAAGACCTCTAGCAACATTTCAGTGCTGGTCTGTTTCACTGGACACTGAAACAAACAAAAAATGGAACAATAAATATCACATTGATGCTTGCTATTAATCTGCAACAATACAAGATCAATTTATTAAGTCTTCAGCACACAACCTCCCAGAAGCACAAATTCAGATAAACCTTAAATCATTGTTTAAATAGTCTTCAAACAAATTAAAACGAAAGATCTCACCAGCTTGAAAATTTTCTTCCTCACTGTCACTCTCTTAATCTGAGAGTGGTTCACTGTCAAACTCTACAACAAACTCTGGATTTCCTTCATCTCTACTGTGTGAAGTGAACTGCCTACCTCCAGCTGACATTTGGAATACAGTCTTATCTTTATATGTGGCACCAAGGATGACTTTTCTAAACTGGATGTGCACTCTTATAGCCTTTTTTTCTTGCTCTCCACCAATCACGGCTAGTTTGTCATCTACCATCTCATCAGATTTCCACAGTCCCCCATGTTCTTCAATTTTCTGCAACAGGTCTCCTTTCTGTATTCTTTCCTTTATCTCTTGCTTTTCTTTTTCCTTCTTTGCCCCCTACCAATACCTCTGCTCTTTTCGAATTTCTGCCTTTCTTTTAGTAAATTGTTCTTTCTGAAATGTGTTTGATTTTCGAGCTAGTTCTAATGCTCTGTTTTCTGGGCTTAGGATGGCCCTCCAGTGCTTTGTGTTGTTCTTAGTAAACATGACAATTCTTTCATATACTGGTGTTGCTGCATTTTGTTTTTGGGAAACAAGGTGGCCAGCATACTAAAGTCTCGCTCAGGAACAACATTTGACTTGGGGGCACTCTTACACTCTTTCAATACTGGCTCTAGCTTGGCATATTGACCTCCTTCTAGATGGTCTTTCAACATTCTTTCCGATAGTAGCACGAAAGACCCAAATATCAACTCAAGAACCTGAAATGAATCCAAGAGCACAACAAACACCCACATATGAAGAAACTTGTAGATCTTATTAAACAGCCATAAGAAGTTTGTTTTCATCGTTCATCCAGTCAAAAAAAAGATTTGAGATACTCATGCAAGAAAAAAACACCACTGCCATTATGAAAAAGAATGTTGAAGCGATTGCCCCGAAAAGGAGCAAGAGGCAGAGAATGAATGCCCTTACCTCTTACAAAATCAGAAAAAGAGACAGCCCTGCCTGAAAACGCAAAAAGTGTCATCAACATAACGTCTGTAGATTAAGATGTCAGCCTTGTTAAAATTATTTAGCCATGTTTCTTCGTGGAACCCAAGAAAAAGATTAGCTAAAATAGGTGCTAAAGGAGAGCCCATAGCTACCCCATCAACCTGATCATAAAATTTACCATTAAAAAGAAAATGAGTCTCGGATGTGGCAAATGAAAACAATTTCTTAAGGTCGGATTTTTTGATAGGAAATTCAGAGTTATGTTTCAAAATAAGGTCAACAGCAATATCGATAGTTTATTTTAACGGAATGTTGGTAAAAGGCTTTCAACGTCGAAGGAAATAAGGAACTTAGTGCTTGAGAACTTTCTGGTAGTTTCACATCAAGTCCTGTCGCGACCGACAGTAAAAGAAGAAGGTTTAACCATCAGCAAGATATTATAGACTCTTAAATAACAGGGTCCGTACTCTTTTGACTTTCTGAAATTCAATAACTTTCCATGACTTTTTCCATGACCTTTTATAATTTTCAATGACCTAGTGCTGTTCAATTTTTTTCTCGATAACTAAGAAGCATTCTCAATTTGTTCTTTTCCTTGCATACCAACCAAGGTGAAAAGGGGAACAGATGTTACTTTGAGATGTGGCAACATTACTACAATATTATTCAGACGAAAGTGTACGACTTTGTGCATTAATTTGGGTTTCCCTTATTCCTCATGTTGTTTGTACATACAGTCCATCTAAATTATACCGATATTCCATGACTTTCCATGACCATAATCAAAATTCCATGATTTTCCAGGCCTGGAAAATGAAATTCTAAAATTCCATGACTTTCCAGGTTTTCAATGACCCGTACGAACCCTGAATAAAATAATCTATTGGTTGAATAGGATCTTCACGAAGAACTTACCCCGCGTGGCATGTGTTACAGAGTGCGAAACGCGAACCAAAATCTGGAAAATCCGATCACATTTTAACGCTAACCAAAATTCACTTGTTAAGTGTTATTTTAAAAAAATGCTCTTACAGGCTAAAAAAGGGTCGTGTACGTGCAAAAAATTGTATGACCGGCCAAAACCGGCGTCTGCTCGGCCATTATTTGAAGTCCTATGATTATATGACAGAGATAACGACAGTACAAAAATTACCATATGAACAACACTCAAAGAATTGTACACATGTCGGTTATTCGATTGCCGTTGAAGCAAAAGCTTTGAGGAACGATGCTATCGTATGCCGCAGCAAAGAAAAACAAAGCCAAATCTAAAACTGAAAAAAACCCTAAGCACTGTATGTTAAATCCTAGACTAATTCGACAAGAAGGATTTGCGATCGATTCTTCCTTGTCGAAATTGATTTCTAAGACCATGGACGAGAAAAACTTTATAAAAATTCACTTTAAGAACCTCAACAGATGTACGTTGATCGTCTCATGGAGAAACTATTTCAGAACACGTTCACAAAATGCTCAATATTTTTGGAATGGTGAAGTTTAATTCAGGAAGTCTCTCAAGTGAAGCTGATTTTCAAAAGTTATCACTGACTGATTGAGGAAAAACAATTATTTTTTCAGTTCTAGCAAGGGAGTGACGGGTACTACTTGGTATAGAGACTGAGTCAACTATTTTTTTTTAAAGATAAACAAGGGTCTTTTTCATGCATTGTTATAATAAAAACAGTCTTCCGAAAGTTACTAGGGCCACTGTAGATTAATAAAATCCCAGCATTTTCCAGGACTCATACGAACCCTGTTCATCGTTCTCCAATATTCCTGCTCTTCACGGTTCACAAAATACGTATACACTGCGCTTTTCTAAAGGTCAACTATTCAGAAGGTATCCGAAAAGGCTGAGCTTGCCTCAAAAGATGACCTCCCCTCCCCCCTCTATTGTACGAGGTCACGTGATTACTCACCTGGGCAGGCATGGGTTGCCCGTCTATGAGTGCAAAAAGATTAGCCTTGATAACTCCCGACTGCCCGGCAACAGCTGCTGCTGTTTTGCCGTTTGGAGAATTGGCGCAATCGCCGATTGCAAAGATATTGTCAAATTTCTTGTGTCTCATTGTCAATCTATCGACGTCTACAAATCCAGTCTTATCAGAAATTGGGCTCCCTCGTAAACACTCCGGGGGTGACATAGGCGGGGTAACATGGAGGAACGAGTACTGTTGTTAAGAAAAGGAAAAAAAAACTTGATTTAAATGTTAATTTTCAAACTATGAAGTATATAGTTGGGTTATCCCGCAGCAGGCGAAGAGCTTTGTGTCTCAGTTATAAACACGTCAACAACTATTATTTATCGTTAACGCAAGTAGCAGATATGAAATCATTGGCATTTTAAAACTTATTGTTTCTAACAAGTGCTTCTTCATTGCTAAGTTTGCAATCTTAAGTACTGCATAGGTATCGTAGAAATCAGGTTTGAATAAATATATATCCATGTCTATGCAGATCGTTTCATATCGTCATTGCTACTAACCTTGATACAAACGATACATTCTTTTTTATATGAACGTTTAATTTTTGGGCCATGGCTCAATGTTCTTCAGTATTTTCAGGCTTCAAACTATTAAATATAATTATGCTAGTAAATTGTTTATCTACCATTTTCAAACTGGGACATGAAAACATGTCATCATACGTTGCCCTTAGAAGGGTTTCCGCATAGAACTTTGAATTGTTTTGTTTATAACTAGAATTTTTATAATTCACTGTGCTACTACTGTGCAGAGTTTGTGAAACAGAATCAAGTCTTTGTCTGTTCAAGCGTCATAATTGTATACATGCAAAATATATAGAATATTAAACTACATTAACCAAGTCGCAATTTATTTCTATGATCAATCCAGTTTTGTGCAATATCCTAAAAAATGTTTTTAATCCCACCTCAGCTTTAGGTATGTTCTTAGCATGTTTTTAAATTTTGGGAAATTTTCAGCCTGACGTTCTTAAAAAAGAGGTTTTTATAATCGTGTAATCGTTATACATCTCAGAGTGAGATTGATGGGCCAACTAAACTTGACCTACTTCCAACAAACATGACTTCAACTCGCATTCGGTAGGAGCGCTGCACCAGTATTGCAGATTCACCGGTTCGAATTTCGTTAAAAGCCTGAATTTTTTTAAGTTTCTTTTTTGTAGTTGCTTGAACAGCCCATATAACCGTGCAGACTGTAGATAACGGTCTTTGTTCAATATCAACTGCGCTGCAAGATTTTGAGATATCAAAAAGCTTCAAATTTACCCAGATAAAATTTAAGGTTTTGGGAAACTTTAAGAAAGAAATCAATATTAGATGGCTATATCTGTTCTTGCTGTTTTACAGAGGTCAATATATATCTCGAAGTAATGCTTACGTCATATTTCTCAAACTTTGATTTTGCTTCTTCGTCCAGAACTTCAAAGATGGCTTCCTTTTTGTCAGCATTGACTTCAACTAAATTTCTTTTAAAATTTAACTTTATATCGCGCTTGTTAACAATCTTCATCAGAGAATCTGCGTACTTCTTCACACCAAAGATTTTTTGCAGTGATGAATTAAACATCAAGTTGGCTCTCTCTCGAACACCAGTCTGTTGAAAATAAATTTCGAGTTAATTGAAGTAAAGTACTGAAAGGGAATTTCTTTACTTCAGTTAGAGTACGGTTATGATGACAACGATGATGGTGATGACGAAGATGATGATACAGATGATGACTAAGATGATGACGATAATGATGATGAAAAAACGATGATGCAGACAAGGACGATGATGAAGATGATACTGATGATGATGACAGCTAAATCCTTTTACGAGCCTAGTGGCTCATTGGAGCCGGCGCTTATCTCCGGTTTCTGTAGTGTTAAGCCGATGAGAGTCCATGACATCCTCCGTACGGGACACCATCCATCACAAGTTAGCTCCCAGCCGAAGATGATATGATGATGACAGCGATGTTGATGACGCTGAAGTTTGTGATGGCAATGACAATTATCATGATAATGATGACAATAATGATGACATTTTATTTCAATCCATTTAGCACCAAGCAAGATATTCTTTCTTTGTACAAAAGGGGATAGCAGGATAGCCCTAATTTCATGTCTGTGAGATAAAATTTCTACCAGAAAGGATATCAATAAACAAATTAAAGCTCCCCCCTCCCCCCCCCCCAACACTCCTTTACGCTGTCCTTAAGAGGAATCACAGGTGGTTAATTTAGTAATTTTTCTGTCATCCACCTCCAATTCGAACATTTGTGTTTTTTTGCTGTTAATTAATTTTTGATTAGTCAATGACTGGTCAAACATCATAATGGGCGTACACGTCAAAAATATTAGTAAGAAATTAAGGGAAAAAAACAGATTGAATATCATGGTTTTAAGATATTTTACTAGAAAAAGTAACATTTTTATCACGTTACCTCCCTCATATAAGCATCAGACATGTACATGATTTTCTGCGGTGCTCCAAGGCATTTGATTGGAGTATTGGGGACAGTAAATATAGCATTACCCTCCTTAAAACTCTGCAAAGCTTTCCATGTGTCTTGAACCGTGTTAGCAGAATAATTGCTTCCAATTCCTGGAGTATGAAGAGCTTCAGGTAAGCCTTTTACCTAAGAAATGAAAAATATTCCTCAAGTTTAAGGTAAATAGGCAGCGTGGTTAGCGCAGTTGGTAAGATCTCTGCCTTCCAACCACAAGGTCCTAGGTTCGATTTTCTCGTCTCTGCCGAAATTTGAACATTTGTGTGACCTTCTTTTTTGCCAAAGCTTTCTCAGCTTTCCATCGCTACGAGGTCAGTAAATGAGTACCAGCTTCGGCTGGGAGCTAACCTGCAGTGGATTAGTGTCCCGTCCAGAGGGAGTCAAGGACTCTCATATGCTTAACACTACGGAAACCGGAGATAAGCGCCGGCCCCATGGGCAACCAGGCTCGGAAAAGGATAAGGTAAATAAATGAAAAACCAATTCTTTTGCTTTTGTGTTCATGATTATAAAAAAAAAAAAAAAAAAAAAAAAAAAAATAAACTTTATTTACACTCGGATTTTTGCTAGCTGTAAAGCTAATATCTCCGAGTTTTACACAAATTGCGACACAATTAAAAATCCCAACTGGCAGGAGGCAGACCAGTTGGCTATTTACAAAGCATGGTGGATTTGACTCTGGGATTTATCCGAAGACAAATCCAACTAGTGGTCAGAGCGGGACTTGAACCCGGGTCAACCGCATTCAAGTCCGACGCCCTGACCACTAGGCCACGCTTGCCCCCTTAAATTATGTTTCTATTATCGTTGCTTTTACTGAGTGTATACTAGCTAAAGCTAAATCCTTTAAAGAGCCTAGTGGCCCAATTTGGGGCTGGAGCTTATCTCCAGTCTCTGTAGTGTTAAGCAAATAAGAGTCTCTGAATCTCCCTGGATGGAACATTAATCCATCGCAGGTTAGCTTCCAGCCGAAGCTGGTACTCATTTACCGACCTCGTAAGGATAAAAAGCTGAGTAAACTTTGGTGGAAAAGAAGGTCACACTTATAATGTTCCAATTTTGGTTTAGCCAAGGAATCGAATGTGGAACCTAGTGGTTGGATGGCATAGATCTTACCAACCACTCCTGCCTTACTAGTGCATACTAGAGGAATATATTTAAACTAGACTCTTTAATGGCTAAAAAGTTTAGTTAACTGTTTTTGTTCATTTCATTGGTTGAAACTACGATGGTCCATCAGAATCTGTAAGTTATGCAACAGTGTCTGGACTTGGATTCATTGCACAAAAGAAAATTTCTTTTTTTTTTTTCTACAACAAACTGTGCTGTTTTGAATTATATTAAGTATCTTGCCGTACTAATAGCATTCTTACTGGCTGCAAAATGAAAATTAACATCTAAAAATTACTATCAGTTGCAATGTTAGTATGAATTACACTGGAGATAAGTCGATATTTTGAATAAATTATATATTAAAGTATATCTCTTCATTTATATGTCACCAGTACTGCACCATTGCAGTCTACAAAGTCTAATATTGCACCTTCCTGGTCACAAATAAGTTCAACTGAGTGCCCACTTGGTGAAATGTAATTTTGAGCAAAAGTCTATTAAGAGAAGAGTAAAAAAGGCAGACTAATGGTGTAAACAATAACAGCTAGTTTAATTGTAGTGATGTGAAAGTATTTAAAAAGTAATTAGAAAGGAAATAATATTTTGTAAATTTCACCACGAAGCCCCATGGGGAGTGAAATAATATGTATGTAAGTTTTTTGAAGTATTAAAATTTTCTGTATAAGTTTCAGGATGTACAGACATAAAAAAATGCGAAAAAAATTGATTGAAAAAAATGAGAAAAAGATTGATTACTTGGTCATGTTCTTTACAAACCATCAGATGACATGAAAAAGGTTGTGCTAAGATGGACACCTGAAGGAAAGAGTAAACAAGGACACCAAAAAACAACATGAGAACATACAATAGAGAAGGAGATAAACGGCAGGGGATACAGCCGGAACATTGGAGAAGAAAGCAAAGAATAGGAAGGAATGGAGATCATTAGTTCTCGCTCTACGTGCTAACTGACACAACAAGGACTAAATAAGTTAAACTTACAGTACATTTCTCAAAAACAAAATAAAAACCTACCAGATCAAATCTGAGCTGTAGTCCTACTGCAACAATCAAAAATTCATATTTTATCTGGATAAAAAAAAAATTAGAAGTGTTATTTTTTGTGAAATACACATAATATTTTATTAATATATAGACAATGAAATACCAGGAGTTCTCCAGTGATGAAAAATTGGTATCCAGTGAAGATACTATTTTAATTTATCTTTCACAGTGTGAAGATATCACAGTTGTCATGACGACTTCAGTTTAGCCAATAGCTAGTCTTAATTTTTTTTTTTTTAAAAATTATTTTTAATTTTTAAAATTTCTTAAATTTTAATTTTTATTATATAATGATTATTTTTTTAATGATGTCCTGGTATTTCATCGATGGTTGGATATATAATAAATAGAATATTACATTTGTCTGCTTGTGGATACAAATTTAATCTTTTTGTGTTCAAGTTGATATGAGATATTGACTCGAACACTTGAAGATAAAATTCATATATCCATGTGCGTGCATGTAATATCCTCTCTCTATATATATATCTGCTAGTCTAGAGTGGTGGAGGGATTATGCTCAAGTTACTATACATAATGATTCAAGGGTTTCCAACCTAAGAAGGCCAACCTTGTAGCCTCTTTCCTGAATGTTTCATGGGTCTACGTACCACTAATTTTGAAGTGCATAGACATCACATTAGATCAGATCATTTACAGTAATCCTTAATCTCTCTAAGCGGGCTAAAACTGATCAATTCACTATTTAAATTAGTTATCAGAGGCCTTTCCTCTTTAATTCATTTGGCAACTGTATCAAAACTTCTAAGTTTTATTCTTCTTAAATTACAAACAGCCTCTAGATGCCCAAGACCATTGGCCTTCAATTCCAGGTTTTTAACCCCTACGCCAACCACACCACTAAACATCTTGAAAGTTACAGTGTAAGTATGTTTATCAAACACTTATCGGTGGGTCGAATAAATCATGTGTTTTACCTACTTGCAATGCACTTCATTTTCTTTTTAAAAAACTTTTAAACAAGTAAATAATATTCTTGAAGTTTGGTAATCTTACTTAGCCATGGAAAATCAGGGCCTGTATTAAATTTTATAATTAAGGTACCTCTTGCCCATCCTCTGTAAGGACGATATTTTCATAAGGTATAAACTCTGCAGCCTTTGTCTTTTTCCATACACACTCTGTAGGCACTAAAGAGGCCGTTGATTGCACAGACTCCTCAAATGATTTAATGCCGCCTCCAACAAGTGTCCACAGAGGCTGATAATAGTGAAACTAAATACGACAAGAAAACAAAATAAATTAAGATAAAATTCTCTTAAGGCTATAAAAAAAACTGTGTTAAAAACAAAGGACCAAACATTATCGGCTTAAAAGGTTTGTGTTGCAGAAAGTGTATATTATAATGTCAACGGTCACCACAAAGCGGAATAAATATTTGGGCAAATATGCTAATATTTTTTTTATTTAGAACTGTATAACTAGAAGCAATGAAAAATGCTTCTGGAATCTTGAATTTTTTCCATTGCTGTGATGGAGTAATAACACACCATATGAAATATTTTCCATGAGTGGGCCCCCCTGGGGTCACCACAGCGGTGGCATGGTTTTGGGTCACATTGAGGCTGCTGATGGTGGGCTGTCCAGTTTACTTGTTCTTCCAATTCTTTGGCTGAGTCTCCGATGAGCTTGCTTGCTTTCTGTGCTGCCTCTAATGCTTTTGCTTCAGCCACAACATCTGGCATGGTTTTGGGAGAGTTGTCCACTTTCAAATGTGTTCTAAGGAGTTCTGTCCTTATAGTCTCTTCGTGTAGTCCAAAAACGAATTTGTCACGGCACATCTCGTCACTGATGGCGGCATATTCACAGAGATTTCCAGCTAGTTGCACTCTTACTTCCCAGTCTTGTACTGATTCATGTAGGGTCTGGTTTAACTTCCAAAATTTAAATCTGTCCGACATTAATGAGCTTCCAGCTGAGCCAGTGTAATTTAGTCTAAGTTTCTCCATCCATACCCACGGTTTCAGTTTGTCAGTTTGTGGAATCTGGGGTTTGATTGTGTAGCGTATAATAAACTTGTAATGCTTCGTCATGCATTGCCGATCGCAAAGCTGAGATTTCAAGCTGAGGTTTTTTATAGTGGTCTGTTCTTTCGGTTTGAGGATCTTTTTTTAGGTCTCTTAGTCAGCCTGGATACAGTAATCGTGGAATCTAAGTTCAAAGTTTTTAAAATTCTCGGACATGTTGCCCAACGGTCGAGCCATGTCGCCGACGTTTGTAGCTTTCAGAGATAAAATTCAGAAAATCAAAGACAATCGCTAACCGATCTTAAGATTCCACTTCTGACATATTGGTTCAGAACATGTGCTCTGCTCAGTCACGTATCGGAGGAAAGGCCGCTGACCAACAGAATAATAATTACAAGTCAGCTAGTATATCAGTGTTACAAATCTGGCACCATGGCATCAGAATTGGCACCGGATAAACTGTATTGGTGACAAACTAGATCTTTTTTTTGGCAACAGGCAACTTTTCTTGTCATAGTTGTTATTGATTTTGCTTGTTCGAGTTTTGTGGACTCATTTGCCTTATAATGCATGTTAAAACTTGCAGACAAGTAATTTGATAGGCAGCAGCTGATTGGCTTAGATTGACAGGGGATTTAACATTTAGAGCCAATCAAATGCCAGTTTTCAAAACGTGACCTAGTTTACTGTGAAATTTGGACTCTCAGAAATTAAGATTGTGTGCAGATCTGTTCTCTTAAACAATTTGTGCAATACATAGTGCATTACAAAAACATACCAGTTTCTACTTTTTAATGTCTTATAATTTAGCAAAAAATGTGAGAATTTCCTCAGATTCTGGTAATGACATTGGATAAATTGGATAAATATGTGCTCAGATTGTGTTAGAATGCACCATTTTGTATCTAAAAATAATTTGAAAATTTGCCGGGGGTGGTCCCCCAGACCCCCCCCCCAGCTGGAGGGGGTTCCCCCCTCCTGCACCTACCCTCCGCCACTCCAGGATGTAACGAAAACCCACATTCTCAGCATTTCTTGTCTCCAGAAATAAATTTTATTTGAAATGTTTTGAGTGCCAGTCCTGGTTTGCTTGTAATGAATGTTTTTGTTTTGTCTACATCTGCCAAGGCAACGCAGGGCCTGACGATGACTTTTAAACTATATATAAAAGGTTTTGGTCAGCAATATTATAATTCCAAGGGATGCAACACTAAGTTATGTTAGTTATCAATGCCTTGGCTTATAAAATGCAGCACCACAATAAACCAGTTATATTACAATATAAATTAATTAAAGAAAGGTGCAGAGATTCCAACCCTCCCAATCTGATCAGGATTCTCCCGATTTGATGTCTTGCCTCCCACTCTCCCGATTTTTACCAAACTCTCCCGATTTATTATAAAATTCTGAAAACTAGGTAAAAATTGCTAATCTTTAGAATTTTTGGCGATCTGTCACTGTGAAAAACTAGACCTTACAGAATAACTCAGGCCAGAACGATGTCAAAATTCTGGAAATGGCACTTGAGAGAACCTAAATTTGCAAAATTTCCTGGGGGGAGGGGGGCATGCCCCCAGACCCCCCTAGAAGCTCGCGCCTTCGGCACTAATAATTACTCCCTATTTTCCATCACATGGGGTTGGAATCTCTGAAGGTGTAGTTTTGATGTAACTGACACATCATATTGATATGCTAGCTTTAGCTATTTGCAGGTTGAATAAGTTTTTGTATCTTTTTGTGCAGTTTTAATAAATTATTATTACCATTATTATTATTATTATTATTATATGTGTACATCTATATGCAATACAGTAAAAAAAACTTATCTTCATAGAATTCATAAGTTTTTTTCACAGTCATTAAATAAATGCAAATTAAAGTCATAAACTTGGAAAACATAAAAGCAAACGTCTATTTACAAATAAACATTTTTGAATTGATATTAGGTACAAAGAACAACACTGTCGTTGCTTTTAAAAAGTTATATGAAAAGCTTATCAAAAGACTATATATACAGGGACCTATAAGAAGTTCACTCCAACTCATGAACAGGCCACTGGCCTTTCGGTAAATGAGTGGAACAATTTGCAAGTTAAATAAGTTAAAACAAAATAAATCATAACCGTGACCATGGTTTGAAATGTGCTCTTAATTAGCATATATTTTTACGATTTTATTTCTTCGTTTACTCCTTAGTTTTAGTTTCGATTGAGAAGATATATCAAATACTCAAGAGTGTTTCATCACATTTCCAAAACACCTATAATTTCGTCAAAAATACTCTCTTCTCAGTGTTTTGAAATTCATGTCACTCGTGTTTGATATATTACATAATAACATCAAAAACCTCGCAAGAAATCTTTCGCTGCAACTTTTTTTTTTGCCATGAGATGGCTCAATCATATGGCAAATAATTAGAGTAGTATTAACTTTAAAACAAACATGGATATCACGCAAGAACACTGTGAGAAAAGATAGCTTCTCATCGTAATTCTAGTTATTTCCAGCTCTCATAGTCGCAATTCTAGTATGAATTATATTATGTTCTAACCGGACTTTTTGTAAAGGAACTTTACCTCTGAAGGCTCGATAACAGCTGTTGCTCCTCTTCCAAACCTTCTGCATAATGTTGACGCAAGAGATAATCCTCCAGCTCCGCCACCGACCACAACAAACCTATACGATTCTTTTGCACAATTTTGTGCTGATGAACTGAAGGCACGAGATACTGTATGAGCATTGAGTAAGCTACGACGAAACGCCATAGTTACCAAGATCTGACAAACTTATTATGCACGAAAGACTTTATGGGCAAAAATCACGTTCTATATGTGACCTTTCTTGGTCTTTTCTTCCGTTTCCTGTCCTTCGCTTAACGACAGCAAGTTTATTGGAGCATTTCCATTCGGAGCAGCCAATCAAATGCAAGCACGAAATCAAAAAATACAAAATGGCAGTTCACGGCATGATTTTGAGCATGAATCATTCTATGGATGACGCAAAGCTTCCCTGCCAGAAGAGGAGCAAAGCAACATATCTTGTTTTTGTGCTTTTCTTTGCACGAAATCATAGTGAGCACGACCCCAAACACCAGACCTCTGGGCCGTGAACGGGGATCATTTTCAAGTGAACGGGAGTTAACCAAAATTCTCGAGCTCTATTAATAAAACGGCAATTGGAACTATAGGTCAGGATTTTAAGCCGGGATGGGGACATAGAAAATGTCACGGGGTTTGTCCAATTTGGGGATTTCATAAACCAGTCCCGAATATTGATACACCAAGGAACAGAAAAAAAAGTACAAGAAAATTCCACAAAATCGGAATTTACTTTGCCTTTATTCCACTGGGGTAAAATCCTTCACCTATGTAAAAAGGGTACGTCACACGCCATGTTACATGGTTAAAAGACCTTATATTCCACCATTCAAAACGATCGAGTTATCACCCAATGAGTTTAGTTACTACGCTTGGATGTACAGCATTAGAGGGGGGGGGGGGGCGGGCAAAGTACAAAAAGAAAATTCATGCACGGGAAAATTAAGTGAAAAAAATTCATGCAAGCAGAGTAGTCCTGGAAAAACATTCCTGCAAAGTCAAAAAAAATATTCATGCCAGGGAAACACCAAAGAAAAAAAATTCATGCAGCTCAAAAATTCCCTGCCCCTCCCCCCATAACTTTTCTAATGGTCCGTCCCTAAGTCGCCGCATTTAAAGGCATCGTGCTACTTTTTTAGTAGCCTGAAAACCAGACGTTCTCCTCGCCCTCGTTATCACTATGCGAGTGTGACGCTGATTTTTTGCTTTCCACGATCATAATTTATGATTTTGATGAATCACAGATCTTACAAACTTACTTTCAAAAAGTCTTTGGCCCCATAGGGCCCCGAAAAGTCACTAGTCCGTACTGGCCCGTAGAGCAAAAATTGCCTTGGGGCCATTGTTAATGTAAAGCAATGCCGATATCATTTCTACATTCACTATCAATGTCAATACCACTACCACAGAGGGAGAGAGAGAGAGTTTTTTTTCGGGCGGTTAAACATTTTATACTATCAATTTATTAATGAATGTATCTACACTAATATTAAAAAAAATAGTTTCAAAACAAAAACTTAACAAAAAAATATTTTTATAAACTGGTAATTAATTAGAACAATCGTAACAAGACTAGAAATCCTAGGGAACAACTGAAGACTTTAACGTGTTTTTTAAAAATACCTTATAATTGGTTTAAAGGATTTACTAAAGTGAAACATTTAAAAGATGAACTGATCTACAGTTTCTTGTAACTAATAAGCCTTGAAGCTTGAATGGTTTTCATCAAAGATTATGACTGCATTCTGGAATAGTTTGTTCAAACAGTAAGAGTTGTGCTAGAACAAAGTAACGATAAATATGCTAGATCTACAATTGTTTGCATAAAAAGTATTAAAACAACAATTTAGTTTCAACTAATTTACCTTACGTAACTAGCTTTGACCGAGTATAATTATATTATTTGTAAAATTCCAAAAATAAGCTTCCCATTTTAAGCACCTTTTCTTGAAATTAAAAGACACCCGGTAATAATTTGACTCTACTCTTGAACGAAATCTAATCCATTACAGAATATCTCCCAGCACATGCCTTTGGCAGAAAAAAGGGTCACATAAATTTTCAAAGCTTGTTTAGGAATTTGTGGTTGAAGGCAATGATCTTATCAATTGCATCAGCCATATTGCCATTTGGCAATATCGACACAAAAACTTCCCCTTCTTCCCAGGTCTTTAGGTTATAGAAGCACAGGGATTATTTTTGGAATTTCACATTATGGCTAAAATGTTCAGCTAGGAGTAATTATTGTGCAGTGCATATTCCTTCTACAGATTTTTCAAGTATTATTCTTTCTTCTGTCAAATCTAAGAAATAAAAATGTAACACTAACAGTGTCATATAAAAACGGAAAATTATCAGTGTCAAGTGAAAGCCATTGCACCATACTGTCTGTGCTCTGCCTATAAGTATTCGCTGAATGTCAAATGCTTTACACAGCAGCTTGTGTGCTCTTTTTAATACACAGTTAAACAAAACAACTCTCAACTCCATTGATTTGAACCCCTTGGTGTTAAGTCAATAAATCTTGAAAAATGTTCAAACCCACTAATTCCTTGTCATTTTCAGCAAAACAACTGGGATATCATTTGTAATATTGTTCATTATCCAGGCTTGAATCTTGGTTACCGTTAGCAAATTTGAGTTTTGATAAAAGTTCTTGTTGAATTGCTCTCTTGAAAATAACAACTGACAATGCCGCAAAGTGCTTGAGTATAGTCACTTTTAAACTTGATTGGTTTATTCCATAAGGTATAGCAAATAAAAGTCAGACAAAAGCAATATAATATTGAGATAGTACGGATCGGTTCCTTTTCAAAGTACATATGTATATTTTGCATAGCTGTCATTTTTTGTTTTCACAGTTCTGTTGACAAAGCACTTGAATAAACTTAGTCATCATTAGATTCAGCTTGCATCATGTAATTATCAAGTTCATGGTCAAGATGACTTTTTGTTTTTGACATGTATTGATCAAGTTCTGCATCCAGCTTGTCTTTAGACACAGGTTGTGCACTTCCTCGACCTCGACCTCTTCCTTGTCCTCGTCCAGCAACACCACGTCCTCTTCCACCACCCCTTCCACCACGTCCAACACGGCCACCACCAGCACCACGACCAACACTTCTTCCCCTACCAACTTTTCCAAAGCCACCTCTTCCTCCCCTTCCAAGACCTCGACTCCCCTTGCTTACACCACGCCCTCTTCCTGAACTGGCAAAACCTCCCCGACGAAACCCAGAACCCATTTGACCACCCCCTGCTGCAACACCTATACGTCCTTGCAGACCTTTCCTCATTCCTCTCCCCCTAGGGGAACCCAACCGGCTCTGAAGGCTTTGTTTCTGTCCACTCCTCATGACGTCTTGAAGCCCTGTTCTTCTGGCCATCTGTGCTGCAAGCCTCCTATTTTTGGCACTTGCTTGGTTTACTTGTGTTTGGTTTGCCCGGATACCAGTTACTGTGACTTGTGGTGGGGACTTGGGTGAACGTCGTGCTATTTCAGCAAATCTTCATGAAGGGAGGAGGAAGGAGTTTGATTGGATTTGGTAATCACATTTTATAAACCTGGCTTATAAGGGCAACACTAAAAGTGCTTTCAATATTTTGTCAAAGCGACAGCCCTTTATCTATGTAGGTATGCTCTTCAGCCATCCCACTATACCTGCTTTGTCAGGTAAAACAACAACAACAAAGGTGCAGATATAACACAAAATTTAACAGCTCTTAGCTGATAATCAATGGGAATCTCTGGCTTTCATCTTTAAGCCCTTTAACACTTAAAATGCCAGGTATAATGCATGTGTTGGGTCAATCTCAAGCAGTAGAATCTCACCGGTCATTGAGTGTTTGATGTGTGGTACTCTTCAAGATGATCTTGGCTGGTACTTGATTCCTGCTCATGGTAACTTACTAAAATAACAACAAATAAATAAGTATGGCAAAGAGGGCAGGAGTGCCGAAATATTATCAAGAACATGAATTGAGACAAGGGTAAGTGGAAAGAAGTAAAGGAAAAAATGATTATTACCACGGACACAGTAGCCAAAATAAGAAGACTTGCAAGTATGGCAAAGATCTCACAGGGGTGATGGACAAACTTTTTTTTAAAAAAAATATTTACAAAAAAAGAATTAAACTCACACCCACACCAAGAAGATCAAAAAATGACTTTGCCTAGTTTTGAACTAACAATCTAAAAACTTGAAAACAAGCCAGAAAAACAGTATAGCAAACTGCAGTTTAGGGATGACCTGTACATATTTATAAGGCCAAATAAAAAATATACCTGCTTCCTATTACATCACTCTAAAAATTAGGGTACGTAGGTAGGCTTATTTTTTTATTTTTTGAAATCATTTTACTTTGCCGGAACTAGTTTTTATAACAACAGAACCAATATCTATTTACATTTGTAAGTCAAAACAACTGATAACGGTGAACATACATATACATCAAAATAGTAAATCTAAAATCCTTCAATGTATTTTTAAATTGATGGCATATTAATTTCAAATAACATTAACTGTAGCCTAAATGACATGAAAAACCAAAAATGACAGTAAAAAATTAGGGTCTGTGACCAAAAATTAGGGACAGTCGGTAACCGGAAACATACATAATTTTTTGTTTGGCCTAAGCAAGAGAAAAGCAGAAAATAGACCAAGATCTGCACTAATCTTTTAGTTTGTACATGCAGAAAAAGTTGGTTATGGTATTTAGAAATCTAAGCCATATACTGTTGTTTTGTTTGAATCATGAGTTACTATGTATTCCACATTTTGTTTGGAATAAAGTAATATTTGATGTTTGGATAATCCAAGGGTGAGAACTTTTTGACAACAGATTATCAACTGAGATGATTTTGATATTTATTATAATTTAATTACAATTTCCTCAAATTTGATTGGCCCATTCTAAACTCTATATTTCCCTTATCGCCTTGGAAAACTGTCCGATAACAAAACTCTGTTATCAGCTACTTGTTATTGACTACCTGTTATCGGACAGTTGAATGAACCAATCACAATCTGGTTGTCAGGATTTCTGACCAATCAGCAACAAGTAAA
>JAOEHV020523133.1:5422-19776 GCA_025447995.2 Isaurus tuberculatus
CAGTCGATAAACAGAGTGCCCGCGTTTTCATCTGTACACGGTTGGTAAACAGGGTGCCTGCGTTTCCATCCATACACAGTCGGTAAAAAAAAAGAGTACCCGCGTTTTCATCCGCACACGGTTGGTAAACAGGGTACCTGCGTTTCCATCCATACACAGTCGATAAACAGAGTGCCCGCGTTTTCATCTGTACACGGTTGGTAAACAGGGTGCCTGCGTTTCCATCCATACACGGTCGGTAAATAGAGTGCCCGCGTTTCATTTTTACAAGGTCGGTAAACAGAGTACCTGCGTTTTCTATGGGCTGACATGATTATTATCCAATTCGGGGAGACTTGAAACTTTTTATTTTTTATTAAAGATAAAAGGACATGAAGGAATTGAATTAAAATTATGGAGTCATCAGTATAGCAGAAGAACATCCAGTTGCTCTAAACAACTAAGCTACGCTTTTTGTAAATACACATCAGCCGCTGCAATCTCCGTATAGAAAAAACTTTGTAAAACCAAAGCTTTTTTGTGTGGCTGATTGCGTTTTTTTATTATTAGGAATCGAAAGTCTTACAGATTTTTAAAAACGAAATAAATTTTTCTTTCCAGACTACTAGCCAGTTATCCCAGTTGGAAGCAGGCGTTTGATGATATAGTTGACTGTCTACAGAATGTTGTCTATGGAATGTACGGGAGTAGGTTGCCACGGTTACCAGCTGTTATAACAGCCGTATAACAAAATCAGTTCGTTAAATAATTTAAGAAAGTATCGGAGTGTGTCGACGAATAGTTAAAGCACGTATTTTTTCAACTCTAGGTAGAACTGTTTTATCATGGCCGAAAGAAAGCTGTCGATTGATACTTACCCTTTGTAAAAACAACTAATAATAAACTTGCTGTGACAAGGGGCCAACGCTCTGGTTTCTTACTCTCCTTACCGCAATGATTAAACATTTCAATTTAGAGTTGATAAAGTTACGCGCTTTAACAAAATCCGTTGTCCTGCCTCAGACTGTTAAACATACATTATTTGGACACGAGAGATATGATAAGATATCAGATTAAGATCGTTAATGTTGCTACGTATTTACAGCGATATAAAATGTTGAAAATGTAAGTCATAGCTCAGTATGAACAAATCAAGGTTCAATAATAATAATAGCATGGTTAGAAGTTTTTTCAAAAAAGATGAAATACAGCCAGAGGGAAGTTTGGTGAAAACATAAAAAATTTTAGGAATAAAGCGATGCTTCCAACTTGTTGTTGAACTGTGATAGAGGTACTTTCTTCATCCTGTTTTCTGCCCTTTATTATTTATTATCTTACATAAATTTAAAAAGTAAAAATGATTTTGGTCAAGTCCTTGACTGCCACTACGCTTTCAAACTTGAGTCCATCAGTTTACATCATCCCGGTCATAACTGCACTGTATAGCTCTCAAGTGAGTGCATGAATCAGAAATTATTTGGTTACCCATCACCTAAGATCGACGTACCCATAAGCTAAAGATAAGAAACTCATTCAAAAGATCCAACATCTCAAAAACTGAACGAAGTGGAATGCCATATTCCAAACTACTCGTATAAAGCCAAAAGTTCATCTTTCTTTTTTGCTTGAAAAGCCTTCTCAAATTTTAAACTTCCATATTATTTCTTTTTGTTGAATTGCAACGTTTAGTGGTATGTATTAACAGTGGTATGTTGTAAACAATGGTTCGCGTGTACGTGTTCCCGTAATCTTCGGCTGTTAAACAGACTTTGTATGAGTGAGCGCATTAAACGAGTGAGAGGCTATAATTATACGCAGGGAGATAAAATTTGTATTTCCGCGCGCGCGCACAATACTCTAATTATAAAACTGAAGATGACACTAATGAAAAATGGTACAGAGGTGTTTGCATAAATTTGATGTTATTTTCATTTGTGAATATAATACGTTCGTAAAGATATTGTATCGGTTTTAAACATAAGAATAATATAATTTAAAATTCTCCCTCTCCATAATTTGAGATCCCATTTGTTTGGAGGCTAATTCATAGCATTGTTATGTTGTCGCTGAGACCACTGAGGACAAACCCATTCAATAGCCAGAAATATGAAATGGGCCAGACGCATTCAAATCAAGCGCCTCTACCCACGTGTGCTGAGCCACACCTCCTCGACATAGGTATTTCATTGATAACCATACATTAAACATTGATACTTCATCGGTTTTCATAAATTATTTAAGCTTTATCATCTCCACTCTCCTCGTCCGCTCGGTTCAGGTCCTGGTGCTCAGCTAGTGCCTGCTTAGCTAGGTAAGCCTCCCTCTTGATGGTGATATCAAGGGATTCTGGAATATCCGGTACCACCAGGTCAATTAACCGCGCAATGAAAAACACGAAATGCTGTAGAAAACAAAAGATGACAATAGGCATTGGTTTTAAATGATGAAGACTTTTTTCACGTCATATGACACAACCCTTTGTAATATTGAGGCAGTACAGACAAGTTTACTGAACATTCTTATTCGGTATTCCAAACTATTTATGTGTTCATGATTTCTAATGTCATAAATAAAAAAGGTTTACGGAAAGTTTCGTTCTACTTCCGTACTATAGTCAAAGTAATTCTAAATTTATTGGACTTAAGACTGAAGTTAACTAGTCTTGAGTCTATAATTTCTTCCACAATAAACATGTAAAAAGGGTTTTATTTAGGCCTTGAAAAACACTAATTGAAAAAATCAAACCCAATGTTGATAATGTTACAATATTTAGAATGAATGTTATGAAATTTTCCCCAATGTTCCTAGGTTTTTCCTGTCCTGCATTTGTTCTTACCTCAAAAACTATGACGAAACCAAGCCTTATTGCTAACAAATGCCAGTAGAACACGCTAAACTTGCCATTCGGCTCTCTCCACTCTTGATACCTTCAAAAAAGATCCAATCTAGTTAATGTATAGACGTTTCCTTCCCTGTTCTAACGACGTTCAAAGTGTTAGGGTCTATTCACTCAGGGCGAGTTTTCTCGAAGAATGGGATTATTTATCCCTATCTCCTTTGAGTTATCACGGAGTGTTATCTCTTTAACCGAATAAAACTCGGGCGCGTATCAAAAACCTCTCAATATATCGATTTAGTTTTACAAATCAAAGTTTTTTTTGATATCTGAACTTATTAAAAGAGAAAGTACAGCAACCGTCCAGTTGGAGATGATTAACAGAGCAGAACGTTTTAATTAATGGGTCATAGTGTCATTAGCAGATTGTACAAATATCGAGGCACAAGAACTGATTTTCCGAGGGTACTTCAATTTTATTCTATTCGAAAGTAAACGTTTTTGGATTGAAAATACGCCCCGAGTAGAAAAGCCAATCAGAATGCAGGGCTTTTTAGTGTCCACCGAGATACTAATTTGAAACAGTCCCAGCCAAACAGACACTAAATATAACATACCTGCACGGTTGACTCGTTGTATTAGGAGGCGCCCAAGCCAGTGAATAGTTTGTGTATCCTTTGAGTGACTGGTCCGGTGATATCCAGAAGCGGTACAACATTTTAGGTAAAAACGATGATGTAAATGCAATGAGGAAAGCCTAGAAAGTAAAATCCCATGATATTGTCAAGATACATCAAATTATGACAGTGCTTTACGAAAGAAGTTTCCTCTAAAAACATGAGCCCGACGTTAATGACTCTTTATATTTTTTTAAAAAACAATTTCTTCTTAGAAACTGAATTTATAGTAGCATAAGTTTCGTTACTTTACAAGCCTTTTCAAGTTTTTAACTCAAATCGTATTTATTTTTGTTCATTTACTTCATAACGTATGCAAGTGAACATACTGTAGTGTAAGCAATGATGTCAGCATAGATTCACCTATTAAATCAAATTCATCCTTCCAGAATAAACTTTAAACCAAAGATCAAAATATTGGAGATACCAGTAAATTGAAAAGGTTGGAAGGGAAATACTAAAAACAGTGAATTTTTTTCTAAAATGAACGGTAAACTAATGTCTATTAGGAACAAATAAATCGACTTACGTTGCTTATAACAGCGATCTTTGCTATAGAATCCAAAATGTTGAACCAAATGCCAATATCTTGAGCTCTGTCTGCGATTGGTCGGCGGACCTCGCATATGAATTTGTCTGAGTCGATACGAATCTCAAAGATGTTGTTGGCCAAGGCAAAAAATGGAGCCAGTGGAAAAGCAGCGACAAAGATCGTTATGAAACCGAACTGTATGACTGGAAGACAAATAATCGTGATTAGAATTAGTAGTATCTTTTATCAAATTATATGCGTACTTTGAAAATTAAGCAGTCGCGTGGAACAAGGGTGATTTTTAGTCACAGTTTTGATTTCAGACAAAATTGCACGAAACAATATAAAAATGCCGCTTTATTACATTCATTTTCAGATAACATTTTTCAAGCAGTTCTTTTATGTAAGCTCAAGTTTCATCCTGATCTGTGATTAAAATTTGTAAAATATTCAGTTTAGTAATTGTTTCATCAAAAGTGGGGGTTTTATGCTGAAACCATAATTTTGTGTCGTAGATGTTTCTACCAACAAAATTTCTCACTTTTTGTATGATTTTATGTGGGATTTATTCTCACAGTTTTGGTTGACTCACTTCTCAAAACTCACAAAACACGATTGAATTATTTCAACACACCCCCAGGTTCTGGGGGTCACATTTCAGTTACATCATTCGCACTTAATTGTTCTTTGTCTCTTTCTAGACTGATTAAGGAACGTATCAATCATCAATTTTCAACACTTCACTCCCCCCATTTGAGACTCAGTATTAGGGCTCAAATGTTAATTATTTGGTTTTAACTATAACAATAACGAATAACATGCTGATAAACTACGCTTTTTGATTACATGTCGTTTCCTCTCATTATTCAAGCCGCTCTTCGTCTTGGTCTGAACTCTAGTACCTGTGGGTTCAGCGGTCTCGCTACTTCTGGGTCTGACGCTGGTTCTGGCTGATCTGCCGACACCTTTAACTCAAGAAGGTAGAGCAGCTGCACGGTTTGTTCAAGAATGCTTTTTGGCGTCTGGAGCTCTACCCCTCTTACCACTCCGTCTCTTCCCCCTAATTGTTTATTCACTCTGCCGGCCGTCCATTTTCCTCTGTTGCGTGTGTCTCCGTGGACGAGCCACCACATCTCCTATTTCCGGGCACATCTGTTTTTGCTTGTGCTTCTAATTGTGACGCTCCCTGAGACCCTCACGTACTCTCCCGTCCAACTTTTCCATAATCTGACCTTACATCTCTGTGGATTCGGGTAATGCTGTCCGTTGATCATCAGATTAGGTGTGAGGAATGATTGCTGTACGTCATCTTCAACTTAAGTTAGGGGGCGGTTGTTGAGGCTCACTTCTACATCTAATATGACTTCCAGTAGCTCTTTCCATTTCATTGTCGCGTCGTAATTACCTTGTACATAGGTTGTTTCATCAGTCCGACAAGACGCTCGAACTAACCGCCCCACCAAGGCGCCCTACTAAGGTTCAACTTCCAAGAGATCTTCCTTTGCCAGACAGTCACTCAACTGTTCATTTTTCACAATCTTCGTAATCCACTTGGAGGCTGCACAGAACGTCTTGGCGTTATCTGAATAGAATGTTTCGGGTCGCCCTCGCCGCGCCATAAATTTTTTGAAGGCTTGCTTGAACTCGTTGACGGTAAGATCTGGTAATACCTCGAGATGAACTGCTCTTGTGAGGCTGCACGCAATCAACAGAATGTAGGCTTTGGCATGTTTGTTGTTACCCCTCTTGTAATATTTTGGACCAGCATAATCAGTTCCAACTACTTGAAACGGTCTTTGTCCTAAACTGCGGTCCTTGGGTAAATTCCCTACTGGAGGTTTGGGCAAAGGTGTGACTTGGAATCTCTTACATCCATGACAGGACTTGATTATGCGCTTGGTCAGGTATCTTAGTCGGGGAATCCAGTACGTTTCCCTAACTATCGTCGTTGTGTCTCCAACTCCCCCGTGCAAGGAGCTTGTATGTGCATCCATTACCAACTTCTTTGCAAGCAAGGTTTTCGGCGGTATGTATAATGGATAGTTGCCTTCTATACGACCCCTACACTCTAACAATCCATCTTCATTTGGTTGCAGGTTGAGACTTAGCACGTCTTCTTTCATCTCATCAGATTCAAAGCGCCGTTGCTGAATGCGCTTTATCCACCACTGCACCTGAGCTTGGATTTCATCTGTCTTCAGTGGACCGCGCTGATAGTTGTTTTTCCCCCTTGTTTTCGAATTGTTTATAAATTTTTTCAACCATGCTGTGATTCGCATTGTCTTCCAAAACAAGTGTTTGGCGAGTAGTTTGTCGAAAACATCTTCCTCTTTGATCTCAGCCACTTGAACTGCTCGAGCTTGACAGGTTTCGCCTCACTCTCTGATTCTTTACTTGGTTCTAAGGCATTTCGGTCTGGCCAGTCTTGCGGGCTGCCCGACCATTCCGGACCCTCCATCCATTGTTCATGAAGCAACCTCGGCTTCTGAGATCTGCTGGATTTTCTGCTGTGCTTACATGTCCCCATGTGATGTGGCTCTTGCTCTGTATGTCTGCTACACGATTGCTGACAAATTGTTTGTAACTTCCCTTTCCATTTATCCAGGATAAGGCCACTGTACTATCTAGCCAGTCATACTAGTTTCTCACTAGAAGGCCTTCTAAAGCTACCCTAATGTTTTCAGTTAGTCTCGCCACCATTTGACCACTCACAAGTTTGAGTCTCGGAATAGTTAGTCCCTTTTTCGCTAGTCTACTTTTGGCGGCAAAAAGTCCCTGCCTCACGCCCGACTCTTGAACGACTGTATAAATGGCTGCTCAGTGATGTGCCATTACAGCTGCCATCTCCGACACCATGTAAATCAATAGCTTAAATGGGTTCTCTGTGTTGAATGATGCTTCTTGGAACTTCGATTGTTTCAGGCAACGTCTCGCTCCATGCATTCCTGCGTCTTGCTAAACTGACTAGAAGCTCTTCATCCCACTTTGTCCCGTGGTCACACGCGTCACGATAGATCTTTCTGCCTAGGACTGTAATTGGTGATGCTAATCCAAGAGGGTCATAAACTGCAGCCAGGGTGCTCAGAACCTTTCGCTTTGTGATCATTTCTACCCTCGAGGGAAATGACACGCCTAGCTTATCTGCTACAGTGTTCCAGGGCAGTCCCAGGAGTTTGGTCTCTCAAGCTTCAACTTCAAGCTGTTGTTTAGCAAAACTAACTTCTGTTAGTTCTATGGCTTCCGGAAGTTCTAAGCTTGGGTCATTTGAATGCCACTTATGCAGATGAAAATCCCTTGACTCGAAAATCTTCACTGCGGTCCCCTTAACATTTTTGACTTCCTCACGGGATGTCCTCCCCAGAATTATGTCATCCACATACAGACTGCGCCTTATTTCATCAATCTCTGTTGGATATTGAGATTCATAACTACTTACATGGTGTTCAAGTGTCCCCCCAAACAGAAAAGGTGACTGGTTTCAGCCAGATTGTTAAGGGTTAATCTCACATATCCATTTACTTCACTTAGTTTCTCCATCGTTTCTAAGGCTTGGACATGTGTTAATAGTTTCACATATAACTCGTTTATTCTGGTTGGTTTTGACCCATGTACAGCTTGCAGACCAATAATACCATGCATGTGTGCATTTGCTATTTCGCTGGGCTTTCCATATTTGGATTTTAGTATTTGCTTTGCTCTTTCGTACCCTTCACTGTTAAAAGGTAATCCATCTATAAGTGATCTAATTTTTGAATCAGCCAATTCTTTTAAGTAGGCAAATTTGGTTATGGGTGCAGAGTTAGCCTAGTCTACCTGGGCCTCAAGCATCCAATAAAATCGGTTGAAATCAAGAAAAGACCCGGTGAATTTCGATATCTGAAGCTTTGGCAGCTTCGCCGCGACAGTGGAATGTTCCTTTTGTTTGCTTTCCGCTGTTGTCAATTCATAGGCCAATTTTTGCTCTTACCTTTGTTTTTCATGATCGAGTTCGGCCCTGAAATTCTCTTCTTTAATTTTGTTTTTAGCATAGCTCTCACAGCTTTGTAGTTCTATGATTTTGTTTTCAACTGAGGTTATTCGTAACTCAAAATCTTTAGACCGATCTTCGATTTCTTCTAGTGTTACATCGTTTATAAACTTTGCTTCTTGGATGTCAAGTTTTAGTAAATTAATCTCACTGACCTTTGTCTTGAGGGTACTTATCTGTCTGGAAACACTCTCTAAGTTCTTTTGCTCCAATATCTTCTCCGATTGCTTCTCCAAGAACTGCAGACTTTTGACTTTTCCTTCCAGTGTTTTCTCCATAGATTCCAAACTTGCTGGGGATGATTTTGCCATCGACTTGTCTACTCCCGAAGCTCCCGATACGCCAGACATTTCCTTGTCTTCCATGTTGTAGTCCAACCGGGGGTGCCTCTTTGTCGTAGATGTTTCTATTAACAAAATTTCCCACTTTTTGTATGATTTTATTTCGGATTTATTCTCACAATTTTGGCTGACTCGCTTCTCAAAACTCACAAAACACGATTGAATTGTTTCAACACAACCCCAGGTTCTGGGGGTCACATTTCAGTTACATCATTCACACTCTATTGTTCATTGTCTCTTTCTAGACTGATTAAGGAATGTATCAATCATCAATTTTCAACATTTGGGAGCCAAACAGAAATCGTGAGTAATTTTAAAACAACTAGTTAATTAATATTTAAAATGCAGGGTAAATCTCAAATCAGATATTTAATAATGCAGTCAGGGGACCTACTCATTTCCAAATACTCTCCAAAGAGTCCTTCATTATCTACAAGTTCATAATCCTCTTCCCATCTTGGTTTCCGTTCTCCCTTCTTTAAACCACGTTTTCGCCGTTTCAACCACTGTTTTACCATCCTGCGTTATAAAATAGACAAGTGATCTCTTGCTCTGAAAACTAAAGTTAACATAGATCGTTTTCACTCGAGAAATATAATCACTGCCAATTCACCACAGATTCGTTACTTTCATGTTGCCAGTAGATGTTTTTAGGCCTCTCTAATGAAATTGCTTGAAATGCTTTTTTGAACAATTTTGTGATAGCGTGATATGATTAGCATAATGCACGTATGTAAATTTAATTATATTTACTGTTTCACTATTTAAACAGTTTTGAGAAGTTAAGGTGGCTTTATGTAGTATTTTACAAAGCTCTGGATATAACAAATGCCTAAATGATTTTTCTCTTAGCAAAGGCTTATCACATAGCACTCCGTATAAGGGCGATAATAAAAACCTACAGCCTTAGACTACTTATGGAAGACTCTTTCAGAACCTAAATGTTGTTGCTATAGCAACTACTGATAGAAATGCTTGGCTTGTTTTTTCTAACCTACCTGACTTCTAGACGGTGTTTAGGTTTCTACAAGGAGAAAGGTAAACATCCAAGGAGTTTCAACTGACAAAGCTACAAGAAAATCTGTACATAATTTTCGTAGGAATTCACAATTTTCGTTTTTGATGCGTATTACATTAATGTATGTACAAAATTTGATAATTTTTTCCTAACAGCGATAAAAAGAAAAATCCTATCCATGTGCAAATTTTCAAAAAAATTCACCGTCTCTAACGCGCCCAACATGCGTTTTAGGATCACTCAAAAACCCTTGTTTTTCATGACGTCAAAATAGAAATTCTTCAAGTTCATTCGTACCCATGCTTCGCGCGCCAAAAAACTATATAGAGCCACTTTGAATAGCACAAATGAACCCCGTAATTTATTCGCTACGCCAGTAAGGTGTTTAGAATACCATTGAAAACTGATCTCTTGTCCCCAAAGGTTATTTAACAACATCAAAACAATTATAACTGAGATCTGCCTTGATATCTTTTCTCTGAACAAATGATTTATTAAAAAATGGATGCTCTCTTTCGCGCTTTTACTCTTTTGTATTGTTTACAGATAAAAAGACATTCATACAAAATATTTTACAAACTTACGGAATGACAATTTCCTGAACATTGTTGATGACCTGCTTTCCCACCATAATGACGACGAGTTGTTGAGCAAGTTCCATCAGACACCCACCAGGACTGCACTGGAAACACATCGTAAAATCAAATTAAGAGAGTTTCATGGTTGCTAACCTTCTTACGCTATTTTTTTTTTTTCATGCGTCTTGGCGGGACCCGCGATTGAAGCCTAGGCTTCGTATGTGAACTGAAATTTGTCGTTCTTATCTTCCGCCTAAGAGTTTGCTCTAGAACGTTATGGTCGGGTTTCTTCCCCCAATAAAATCAACATACTGTGAAAAGCTCCTCGCGTGATCCCACGTTCGAGCCATACCCTTTGGACTATGTAGTTCAATAATTTGTTAAAAACGGAAAACCTTGACTTTTAACTAACGAAAGTCACAAAATAGATCATGAAAGGTACTGCCAAACATAAAGATGATCTTGTTTTACCTTGGCTAAGTAACTATGTCATCCAACTGTGATAACATTCACTAACTAAAAAAGATAATGTAAAAAAACAACATTCCGCTGGCCGCGTGCAGTGCGGAACCTCAAGGCTTTCACAAAGGGCGAGTCTGAGAAACGTTTACACAGGTCTATGTTAACCATAGGCTGACACGAATTTATTAGTGGAGTTGACTCATTACACGAGTAGAAAATACTATGCACATTCTCCAACTTTTGAGAGTTGTTAACGATAGCTTTTATTACCTCTTCTTGTCGAAGTCCAAAGAGTTTCCTGTAGTTTCCCGGATATCCAACTAGCCTTAAGAGAAACAAAATAATATTTTAAATCGTGTTCGAGACAAAAACTGCAATATATTGAATAAAAATAACTTGAATAAAAGCTATAAACTTCACCAAAGAATAACAGATTTTTTTATAAAGTTTCCTTCTAAAACCAAAAAGATAAATTTCCATTTGAGATGTAGTTTCCAACAAAATGTTAGCAACTTTATATGGAGACCTGCACCTTTATATTGATAAATAGCGACACTAAAATTGTTTTAAAAACTTTGAATACCTAGTATTACATACATCCTAACTTTAGCAGCAAAACTATAGGAATATAATATTTCGTTCGAAAAAAATATCCTTACAAAACAGCTGTCTGCAAAAGTTATATTTAAGACAAGTGCTGTTTTCATGGTAACAGATTAGTTCCAATATGGTCTTTGAAATAAGTGTTTTCTTTTTTCGCTCATTTTATTCTACGTACAAATTTACAGTTTAATAAATTAATATTTTCTGAAAGTTTTTTTTTTACCAGACCTGACCCTTCCTTAGTAATTTTCATCTCCTTTGACAAATTCTAATAATACTTCTTGCTATGAATGGGCCTGACTTGATGAAAACTTCCATCAAAACTTACTATTGAGCAGTTTCTAATAACGTTTAAGGTTTTTACTATTAACTGTTGACAAAACATTTTGCCCTTGTTTGTCAACGAGACAGCGGGCATTAATAATATCAGCAGTAAAATAGTCGACGGGCCGTCCTCACTCTCTGGTATCAAATCTTGGGTTTCGCATCGGGCTGATGTTTGTTGATTTCAAAAAATGTTTTCAACGCTGCACCGACGAGTGAATAGAAACAAAACCTCTAAATTAGGAACTATTCAGCCTTCTCGTGCCTCATGATGTTAGAAAGAATCATGTATATTATTGTTTATATATTATTATACTTAAAGTTTCAGTAGTAATATATCATTTCTTTCTTGTTTTCTGCTTATAGGAGTTCTAAGTTAGCCGGATTCTGTTGATTTTTTCAGTTAAAAACTGACGATTTACTCGCTTGGTAAAAAGATATAAAATATCAAAACCCTTTTTCATGCAAAGTAAAACTACTCATACAATGAGAAACCCCTGGGGAGGATCCAGGGGTGGTTTGGGTGGTTCGTCGAAACCCCTAAAGTGAATTAAACGCAAATATTTTGACCATTTTGCTTCAAAAATAGAAAAAACTGAGGTAGTTTTAAGAGTACTAAACACCCACGATTATCCCTCAAAACGCTGGAAATCACCTTTCTGAGGAACAGCATTTTGATATTTAGGATGATTCGCCTTTGGTGGACATTTGTCCGAGCCCTCCTTCACTTAATCCTGGGTCCACCCCAGAACCCGTTACCGGAGAAATGTTTAAATATCTACACAGTTTTAGTTTACTTGAGGAAAACTTTTAGTTATACAACGTAATAAATCTCAGTAGATGAAATACTTACTTTCCTTTGAAGAAAGCAATGTAGAAAATTGAAGAGTAAAAGTTTACAAACTGGAACACGAAAACTTTGAAGGTGAGATTGTCCTCGTACTCGGTCTGTGTTCGATGCATTTCTAGTTTAAAGTATGATTTACAAAGTCAGTTTTTTCTGAATGAAACAAACTTTGGAATTTCTTTTTAAAAAGAAGAAAAATCTTTGAACTGTTTTACCAGACAGCATTACAGTTTGCAACAAAATTAAATAATTAGATTTAATAACAAAAGCCTGAATTTCGATGCGACACGAGGAATCTTTTGCTCTTATTTTTTTATTTTAACATTTTTTCAATCAAACATCATTGTTAGACAATTTACCACTAACAAAACTTATTTTTACGGTGGCTGGTTAGGGCTATCGTAAAAAAAATGACTTTCTTTCTTTTTTTTTTATTTGAAAGTTTTTTAAAGCGGAAAATTGAGTGCCGGAATTAACCTTTGTTAAAATTTGCACTTATAATTGTAAATTGGCACTTATAACGGTAAATTGACACTTATAACTGTAAATTGACACTTATAACTAGCTGTAACTTGACACTTATAAATGTCAATTTACAGTTATAAGTGTCAATTTACAGCTATAAGTGCAAATTTTAATTATCAGTGTCAATAACCGTTGCAAGACTGAAAATGTACATTTACAAAGTTTAATTCTACCTCTCAATTTTCCGCTTTAAAAAACTGTCAAATAAAAAAAAAAGAAAGAAAGTCAATTTTTTTACGATGGCCCTAACCAGCCACCGTATATTTTCCTTTAATATCTAACCTCCTATTTTCTTTTTACAGGCACAAAACTTTTCCTTTGTTTAAAAACTTGTCTTTGGTTCATTTTCGCGAGAGAAGAATCCGATTTTTTGTCTCTAGTTTTTCAGCAAAATATAAATTTCAGTTAAATTGCATACTTAGCTAAATGTTAGCATTTGGATAAAGGTACATAACATGAAAGTTTCTTACCCCAGTGAGTGAGCGCCAGAGCAATTTTTTCGTAAACCTGTTTGAATTGAAAAACTATAATAAAGTTAAACCAAACAAGCGAGCAGACATAAAGACAGATAGTCAGAGTATGAGTTGATATGTAGTATGAGTATGAGTCTATAGTAGTTTGTAAGGCTTTAAACTCAACCTGTTTTGTATTTTTGTATAATTATACAAAAAGTTTGTAAAAGAAATGCTTTGGCAATATGTAATATGATTATATCGTGCCAGTAAAGCTTGTTACACTACAAATTGTTTTGAATAGTTACTAATCAGTCACATAATGAATAAAAATAATCAAAACAATTAGAAATGCTTGCAAGACATGTATATAGAAAGTTTTTACCCGCAGTATTGTTTTTTGCAAGTATGAGGGTGTCACAAAACACTTTGACTTTAGTAAACTACTTAATAAAATGTAAAATTAATGACACGTTTTTACTGTGTAGTACGGTTTATTGACTCTAGACAACAAAAAGTACCTTCTATTGGCAAATTTTTGCTGACGTCATTGCTTACAACCTTTTTAACTAGGATACAAGTTTAGGTAGCAAACAAGCAATAGTATAAACTAGATTGGAAATTAAAACTTCAGAAGTTTTGTCAAACAGTGAATGTAATGACACGTTTTGCTCTATACAAGCTGGTTTTAGAAGACATCATCGTTCTAAATATCTCGACTCCAATGCACCACATATTCTATGTAGATCTTACATTATATTAAGAACAGTATCTACCAAATCGGGTTCGTAACATCAGATAGTTTTCTCATACTAAACATTTCTTAAATTCAGGAGTTTTTTTCTCTCTCTATATTACAAACTTGGCCACCAAAGGTAAAGGGACAAAATGTGAAAATAAATATTCGCCTCTACCTGTATTACCTTTAATACATAACATAAAGACTATCATTTGTTATTATATACTATAATCTATACTAACCCTATACTATACTCTATACTAACCCTATACTATACTCTATACTATAAACCCTATACTATACTCTATACTAACCCTATACTATACTCTATACTATAAACCCTATACTATACTCTATACTAACCCTATACTATACTCTATACTATAAACCCTATACTATACTCTATACTAACCC
>JAOEHV020523230.1:0-19775 GCA_025447995.2 Isaurus tuberculatus
ACACTCTTAGATGTGATATTTGAGTGATTTTGAGTGTTTTCTGTACGTGGGCGAGTTGGCATGGGCGAGTCGGTTCGCGGGCGAGTCGGTCCGCGGGCGAGTTGACTTGATACCCCGCAAGAGCTTTTCTCGGTGGAAAATTTTGGAAGTGTCTCACTGTTTGCATAAATTAAACAACGTACGTCAACTATTGTAGACTAAATGAGTTATTTTAATTTCTCTCTTGCTCAATAAACTGACCTTAGTGACCGCTTTATACAATTCCTACAGAATCTATGTCCACAAGGAGTCTGTACTGGGTCTCGGAGTCCAAGAAGACATATCGGACACTCATACTTGCTCTCCAATGGCGGGTCAAAAAACTCGTCATACCCTTCGCTTCGCCCTTCGTCGAAATTTGGTAGAAAATCATGAATAGGTGACAGTTGGCCATTTCCAAGTGTTAAACTGCGGAACATTTCAGTAGAAAACACTGGCCAAACTGAAACAAAATAAAATGAACTCGGTTCGCGTTTAGGTAAATTCCCCTATCCCATAGTTCCTCGATAATTTTGACTTAACATATCTGGAAGTACCCACGGTGTTCGGATTATGTTCGGATTGACGTCACACGATTTATTAAAATGGCGACGAAGAGACGGTATATGAACTTCGAATATAGTTATGTAAATGTTATTCTTTTGTTTGAAATTGTCTAATTGCTAAAAAAGAAAACTGTAAAGGTAACTTGAATGTAATTTTAGTTTTGGTTTTGTTTATTTTAATGCTGTGACCCGTTTGATAAGTAATGGTAATACTAATAGGACTTCGTGTTCGTCCAATTCGGAGAAAGACACACACTGAGTTTAATACCATAAGTGAAAGCAGATTACAATATAATAGTGCAAACTATAACTAGAAATTAGGTATATGCCAACCAGAATAACTACACAGAAGCTAAACTAGGCTAGTTGGCATTTGGCATCTGTTATCATTACGCGTGATTATCAAAATTGAATGAGCGCGAAGCATTTTCATTGTGTCTTCAAATTTCTTCGCGTCTCCTCAACTGTGGTATATTTAATATTATTTTATTTTCTAAATCAAAGCGGGACGTACGAGGCCCCGTGCTGGTCGCCATTTTGTTAAGTCTCAAGTTAAACGTTCGTGTGACGTAATAATTGTAATCCGAACACTTTCCGATAATCTGGGATACCTCCAGCATATGTTATTTTAAAATAACTTATAGGTGGTGTTCTAGTAAGACCGCTGTATTACTGTGGGCTCGAGTTTCTGGATTAATACGAGGAAGTGGGAGAGGGAAGGGATCTTTTTGTCAGTCATTGATTACTGTATGTATGCAGTCCAAACTTGCAGGTAATTATGAATCATCAGAATAGACGTAAACGATTCGAACTAAAGATTGAAAAGTTCCAGGTTTTAAGGCTAGGACAAGGGAATTTTCTTTGACTTTCAGTTGGCAATGTAGATTAAAATTTTCTATTAATTTAAGCTAACTACAACTTTAATACCAATTTATTCTTGAACCAGATCTTTACTAGGCAAAGATGGCATCAAGTTTTGGTTGGCCCAGCACTACAGGTCTTTTTGATGATCAAGATGCAGATCTACAAGACGGAGAAACAAATTTTGACCAGCAGGTGAAAAACTCAAAATTTAATTACTTGTTTAATACTGTAGTAAGAAAAAGCTGTTTAAGTACATCAGTGATAAGGCAAGTAAAGCACAAAATTTAATCACTTGTATGTTTAAATGTTTAAATCATGAATACCGTGAGTACAGTAGATAGTTGACATTTCAAGTGTTTAAGTCCTTCAATAGAGAAGGTTATAACTCATTAAAACCTGCTTTGATGAGAGGTTTATTCCGAAGAGTTAGCTTGATACTGTACTTATGGCAATAATTAAATGTTTCAACAGAGAACAATCTATTTTTTTTTTGATAAAGGTAAAGTTTTTTTTGCACCTTTAACTAAGTACTGATTGATATTATGTGGTTATCATCACTAGAATATAGAGTCAAGTTTAATATAATATATCAGTGTGATGACATAATAAAATATTGTTAGAGTGGCAGGGTTGGCGCAGTGGTAAGATGTCTGCCTCCCAACCCTAAGGTCCGCTAAAGCTCACTCAGCTTTCCATCCTTCCGAGGTAGGTAAATAACTACCAGCATACATGGACCGCATTAAAGTGGCTACCAGAAGCTGACCTATATGTGCTTTCACTCTGCTGGGGGTAGACTGACTATTGTAATGTGCCTTTAATTTGAGCACAGCCATATGGAAAAGGTGCAATATAAATGTATCACTTTACTTTGTTGCATCTTTACTGATTGGTTAGTAAAAAATATTGCCAAAATCACATTTAATACACTGTTGATATTTTGCTTTTATAGGGTCAGTGGGGAAATAAGGACAGCTTGATTTTTGCAATTGACTGTTCATCCTCAATGTTTACAAACTCAAGATCTTCTAATGGAGAAAACTCTTTCGAATTTTCTGCCAAGGTAAAATGTATATATAACTCTAGGTTGCTAAAGGGGAATCTACAAATCTCCCGTAATATAATGATATTAAATTAAACAACTAAAAGGTGAATTTTTATGATCATTGTGATAAAGACTGTATAAATTATTAAGGAACAAATGTTTCGTATATCATCCCTTTGTCAGAGTAACTTTAGTTTCGACAACTCAAGGTAAACGTTTTTGATGATCAAAGCTGTAAGTAGTGTAAGGAGCTGATTTTCTAATTATATTTAAACCAGTATCCGACTTACTGTATTTTTTAATAAACAATTAAAGTAAAAATTTTTTTGATTAACGTCCAACATGGAGAAAGGAGTTGCTGTTTTGAGCTTTATAGTCCTTTGCATTTGTCAGAGCAACTGTATTTTAAACGACTTGAGGTGAAAATTTAATTATCATTGCCATTAAGCAGTGTACAGAGCTACTGGCCCCCTGACCAGATTAGCTTTTTAGTTATTTCAGGGGGCCAGTGCCCCTGATTTAATAATATATCTTTTAGAAAGAAAAAAAAATGTATAACTATATGAGAATCTGGGGGTAAAAATAAATTGTTGTTGTTGTTTTCTAGAGTAAGCCATAGCTAGCTTTATAACCTTGAGCAACAAGTGCTTAATTTATGGAATAAAGTGAATTAACTGTCAAAATATTTTAATTTAGCAATATTTACTGGGTAAATAAGTGTAACATTTTAAAATTGATAAATTTTAATTGTTAATTACTATTTATGAGTTTGATATTTAATTTGTTTCAGTGTGCTATCAACGTGCTAAAAAGAAAAATAATAAGTTCAGACAAAGATCTTATTGGAATTCTGTTCTTTGGAACGGTAAGATGTGGTAATACAATTATTAAATTTTAAATATATTATAATTACATGGCTAGATAGTTTCCTGCAATCTGATTGGCTGTTAGGAAGGTGAGATTTCCCTGTATGACTTTTCATAATGATGGGTCATTATGAGATTTTTTTAAAATTTTTTTTGACATTTATTTTTGACTGTTCATGTTTGAAGAAATCATTTTTACCTGTTTTTTGTGACGACTGCCAATTTAGCTGTCACAGTAAGCATTGTTTGAAATGAGCGCGTGCTTGGAAGCAGGTATGGAAATTAACTTCCGTTTTTTTTTTCGTATTCTTCTGAAAATAGACTAAAGGCCATATAATAAATAACTTATTAGCCTCGTCTGTTCGGTCATTACAGGAAAATCTCAGACTTCTGTCTTGTTGTAATGACCACATAATCTCTCGGTCATTACAACAAGGCCTTGGTCTTAGATTTCCCTGTAATGACCTTACTCTCAGTTAATAAGCAGTATATAATTAACTTTTAAATTGATTGCTTATTAATAATTATTGAATATTTTTCAGGAAAAACAAAAGAATCCAAGTGAGTTCCAAAATGTGTATATTTATCAGGTTAGTATAGAAGTGCATAGTGTTCAGGTGTAATTAAAACTTAAAATAAAAAACATTTATATTTATTTAATAGCCAATTAAGAAAAAATTAAGGCTTGTGATTCATTAAACTGCAAGGTTGAGCCAATTATATGACTTTGTTGAGTTATTGGCAGATTTTCAATGTTGACAGTAGTTTTCTGATTTTTATGACAAATTTGTATCATTAATTGCTTGTTATCAAGTGTAGTTGTTACTCGGTCAAGTTTCTTGTGATGATGCTTTTAAATATTGAATGTATATTCTAAAATACAGTACATTTTCTTATACTTTGTTACAGGATTTAGATTTCCCAGATGCTCAAAGGATTCTGGATTTAGAGCACTTGTTGGATGGTAGGTGGCTATCAAAATTTAGTTTTGTGGCAAAGTCAACAATTTTTCAAGTTTTTATTAAGTACGTTATTAATATTAGTATCATAATCATTATCTAATGGTAGTTGATTGGCAAAAAGATTAAAACTAAGGTAACTGTTCTTAGGGTGAGTTTACTGTCCAAAATAAGTTAGTTAAGTGTCATGGAGTTCAAGGAGACAACCATACCGTAGCTCCCATGAGTTAGAACTGCTAACTGCTAATTTATGAACTGCTGAGTAGTTTCATTTCTTTTCCACATTAGATGAAAACTGCAGTAAGTTTTCTTCTTTATATGGACATAGCAGTGGTTTTTCCTTGAGTGATGTTTTATGGATGTGTTCAAACATGTTCTCTCAAAGGTTAGTTTGGAATTTTTGAAAGGTATAGATATATGTCAGCTGTTTTAATTTACTTAAAATATTTGCCCTGAGAACTTAATGTCATATCAATATTAAATTTTGAAAATAGAATTGAGCATCATTATGATCATAATTGCCATGTTGACTGTACAAGCTGTATTTCATTGTCATCTTTACTTTTACTTATTTCCACTTACCCTTGTTTCTGTGTCTCTGTTCGTGTTTTTGATAACATTTTGACACTCCTGCCCTCTTCAGATCATCCTCAGAGGGCAGGAGTGCTGAAACATTATCAAGAACACAAACAAAGACACAGAGACAAGCATAAGTGGAAAGAAATAAAGTAAAGATGATTATTACCACGGACGCAGTAGCCCAAATAAGAAGACTTGCAATTAGCTATTGTATTTCATTGTCTTGTTAATCAAGAACACAGTTCATAAATGGTCTACCTTGGGTTTGAACTCAGGACCTATTTATAAAACAAGGTAGATTAATTAAATTGTCTTGCTTAAGGACAATTTTGTAATTTGGCTGGAATTCAAACTCAAGGCTCTTGGAACAAGATGAGTAACACTTTGTTCAAAACAACACAGTGGTCTGCCTTGGGTTTGAACTCACAATGCTTTGGTTGTTGACAAATAGATCAGGAAGTTAGCTGATGTTTTGCCAACTTTAACAAGAAAAAGAAATCATAACTATTAATTTTTCAGCTCACATAAGATAGGACACAAGCGAGTGATGCTGTTTACAAACTGTGATGATCCACATTCTGACAGACCTGATCTTCAGGTTTGTTTGTCAAATGAGTCTTTGAAATTCCATGCACTCATTCTTATATTATATTCTCTATTTATTTTTGCTTCATTTGTCAATGATGTTTTTTGGAAATAATATATATATATTACTTTGATTTTTGTCTAATATATATAATAAACAGCCTTTTTTTTGGCATTTGAAAACTTTGTTCCAGCTGACATGTAACCATATTATTGCAAGCCAAAATAGTAGGCTTTTTTTTAAGAGGGGGGTAGCCTGCGATCAGAGTCCCTCTTTACCTTTTAACTGAGTGAAAGAAAAAAGGGAGACTCGATCTGTCAAAAGCCTGTCTTTTCTTTTTTGAGCATGCACCACAGTTACTTAGAGACTGATTAATTTCCATGCCTACTTGAATAAAAACAATTGACTCGCTACGGGAATGATGGGTTGATATTTTGACGATTTTCGTTGCCTTAGCTTGTTGGCAAAAAAGCAAAAGTTTCTCTGCCAGCGATGAATTCTGTACTTGTGTGCTTGTCATCGATGGTCATGGCTATATAAATTAAAAGACTTAGACGGGAAAACCTTTTCAAAAACATTTATGATAGCTTCGCTAACTCTAGTCTCTTTAGTCGCCATTGTTACTATGTTCGTGGTTGCTGATTTGTTCATAAGCTTAATTCATTAGTTTAGTCATACACATAAAAAACTGGTTTGTCTTGTAATGATACCAGTTTGAGTAGCCCAAGGTTTTGAGCTAGTGGTGGATCGATCAAAGAAAAGAAGAAATTCAGCAGAGTCTCCCTTCTTTTGCTTGATTAGAAGGTGAAGGGAGACTCTGCTCGCAGGGTATACGTATGAGGGGAGTTTATTTTATTTTCAAGTCTATTGAAACATCAATCATAAATTATCTTTTATTATTTATAGAGACAGGCAAAGAGAAAAGCACAGGTACAGTAAGAAAGCTAATGGACATTTTAATCTTAAAACTTTATCGTAATTTTTTGATGAAAAATGCAACTTTATTTGCAAAACTGGATAAAGGCAATATATGGAAAGTAATTTTTTTATAGAACTAATTGAAGGATATTTTTTCTGTGCTCCTTTGAAAAGACATGTATTACATATGAATAAGTAAAAATTTTCTATGTTAAAATTTATTCTTAGAAGTAAAGTATTTGTTTAATTAAAATGAAATTATTCTTTTTGCCTTATTTCTGGTTTTAGTTTTTAGATAACTTTAGTTAAGTATTATTAGAGAACTTGATATTATTAGATAACTTGGTATTAATTGTTAATCAATGTGTTTTAGGACTTATCAGAAGTTGGCATCGAAATTGAGCTTATGCACATGCAACCTGCAAAAGGAAGCTTTGACGTCAATATTTTTTATAAGGTAATCTAAAAAATGAATAACTGACAAAGCTTAAAGTTTGATACTGTTTTATTTTAAAGATAATGATGGTGCTGGTGGTGATGATGATGATGATTGTGGTGATGGTTTTGGTGATGATGATAACAGTGTCAAGGGTGATGATGGTGATATGATGATTGTGGTGATATTGACGATGATGATGTTGAGGGTGATGATGGTGATTATGATGCTTGCAGTAATGATATTTTTGATGGTAGTGGTGATGATGGTGTTGGTGATGGTGTTGAAGATGATTATGTCAGTGGTTGGTAATGGTAATATTCAGGAATTACAGTACAATGATGATGATGATGGTAATAATTTTAGTTATTTATTGCCAAGGGCTTACATCTCACTAATTAAATTAAAATATTGGGTCTACCTCTTGTTGGAAGTCAGGATTATACAAGGTAGCTACAAGCCTCCCCTCCCTAGGTATACCCCTTCCTACGATCTACTTATTGCAAGGTTTTTTTTATTGGCTGGTGACAAAAGGACATAATATCCTTCAATGATGATGAGGAAGAAACACTCCCTGATGCTGCTGAGAAGTTTGAAGAACTATTGACAAGGTAAATCATAAAGTTTCACCCAACTAGTTAACCAGACTATGTTTTTGCATAGGTTGATGGTCATGGGATAGGTTCAAAGGGTGTCAGTTGCAATGTTGGTTGAAAACTTTAAAGTGGAAGACTGCTTCCAATCAGGTAGTATCATTACAGCTACCATCATTGTGTTAACAAATTTATATAAATAAATAAATAAAAATAAGTAAATAAATAATTTGTTTCACATCTTTACGCACAAGGAGTGATTGCGCAATCTCCCTAGCCAGAGGCTAATGTTCAAATGTTTACAGCAAAGATTTTGGCATGAAAGCTGATTCTATAGAGGGAGGAAAACTGGAGATCCTGGAGAAAAACCCTCCGTGTCAGATCTCGGCCCGTGGTGAACCCCAGGATTGGAACTTGAGTCTGTAGTGGTGGGAGGCGTGAGTGATAACCACTAGGCCTCCCCGAACACCACAAAATAAATGATGATGATAATGATGATAATTTATTTATTATCCATCTCTCATAAACCATACTATATGCTCCTACAACTATAACTGGGTCCTTATCACAAATTTCTCTAGATCAACAGCTATTCCAAACTATTTTAGAAACTCAGCTTGTGTTAGATTTTCTAAAGAAAACTTAAGGTGGCTCTATATGTTTTTTTTGGCGTGCGAAGCATAGATACAAATGGCATGTGCAGTACCATAACTTAAAGAATTTCCATTTAGATAATATATGTCACAAAAAACAAGGGCTTTTGAGTGATCTTACAAAACCATATAGAAACCAAGGAACACTGTCTAGAAGTGAGGTAGGTTCAAAAAAACATGCCAAGCATTTCTATCAGTAGTTGCCATAGCAACAACATTTAGGTTCTGAAAGGGTCAAGATTCTATATGCTGTAGGTTTTATTATTGCCCTTCTACCATTAAGTGCTATGTGATAAACATTTGCCAAGGGAGAAATTATTTATGCAAGATTATTATAGAGCCACCTTAAATTCATTTTACAGGGTAACAAAGAAAGATCACAAGAAAAGGGCTTATGGCCGGTTACCATTCAAACTAGCGGAAGGAGATGAAATGGGTGTGTCAATGTGAGTAGTTTAAACAGCTATTAAAAAAATAATAAATAAATGCAAATAATGTTCTGTGTTTCATAAGCCTGCATTCCAGTGTTTGCATTGCAATTGGTAAATAATTGAGAGTCTTTGATTCCCCCTTAATGGAAGTAACTGCAGGTGCTCATTTTACTGGTCTTGTGAAGATGAAAAGCCGAGTCAAATATTGAAAGAAAAGAATAAACTCTCAAAATGTTCAGTTTTCAGATTCATTGTGAGTTTGTTCTATGTTTGTTCTGTTTTTAGATTTAATCTATGCAGACCAGCAACAAAATCAAGCTACATCAATCTAGACAGCCGAACCAATGAAGAGGTTAGGACAAGAACAAAAAATTTATGTGAGGTAAGATGGATCTGTTCCATGGTGTTATTACAATAAAGTGATGATTTAATTAAGTGTAGAATTAGACTTAACTTTTTTATGAGTTAACATATTAGTTATATGAGGCAATTTAATACCAAGCTAAGTTGACTGTAGGGAGTACTCACAGTCTAACTTATTTTTGTAGAATATAATACTGTACCAGTCCTATAATTTACTACTAATTTTCTATACAAAGTTACCAATTAACCCTCCTGTATTTTGTGAGTCTGTGGCTCCTCATTTTAATTAGCTTTAATTTTCTGCTTCATTATTGTTTTTTTTTCAATTTGAGGGATTGATTCTTATATATCCAGAATGTTTAACACTACAAAAATTTAAGAAAAGCACTGATTTGAATGCCGTTTTGGGCTAGTTATTTTAAAACTAAAATTCAGTTTTTCTATAACAGCTAAAAATGTTAAATAGCAAATTAAAGTTTTAAGTTCATTTAACATATTGCCTGAATATAATTATATACTAGTTATTATTAATTTTAGGACACAGCTTCAGAACTGTTGCCAACAGATATCAAGTGTTTTCAGATGTTTGGAGGAGAGAAGGTGAAAACCGTTAATATTTAGCAAATTTAATATATTCAGGCCTGTTAGTGAAAAATAGTAGGCATGCAGTCATTCGCGCCCCTTGGCTGACCACGGCATGCAGTGACTTAAGTGACTAAAAATGCAACAATGTAGGTGCTTGTAGATTTTGTCTGCTTTTTTACTGCAAAGGAGACAAACTGTCTAGACTGCTTTCAGCAAAACTAATTATTTTTGATACATTTAAATGGGTTTTTCTTAACATGATAGAGATCATTTTCTATAATGACCTCAACTTTTGAGGGACGACTAAAAGATAATTCTTGGTTGCCCCATATAGAATAAGAAATTTTCCTTAAAATCAAGATCTGAGAGGTGACATTTCTTCAAACATAAACCTAAAAGTGAGAAACTATAACTAGAAACATTTGGCTTTCGTTAGGCAATAATTTGTGAATAGACATGTGTGTGCAATTGCACACCTTTTGTTTAACACTGTACTGTATATTACTCTTTTCAGATAATATTTGAAAAAGAAGAGGTAGAAGAAATGAAAAAGTTTGGAGAACCAGGTAGAATTTTAATTTTTAATCTTAGTTATTACTTTTAAAAAGTGAATATTGTATAATCAATACAAATTAAAATTATAACAATTAATTATAAAGTAAACTAAGAAATCTGGGCATATTTCACATGCTGTTTCTTTTCTTTTATCATGATTATAAAATCACACTTGAATGTTTTGGTATTTCCTTCAGCAGAAATAAAATGCCTCTGTAGGGCTGAATCGCACAAACATAAAACAAAAGATGAAAATTAAACTAAAAAATTGAGCAGAGACTTGCTTGAAATCCTGTATAATACCTTTGGAAAAATTTTTTTAGATTTTTTTTATAAATGCCATGACTCAAAATGCAAAGCTTTTAACTCATTTTGCATGTTTGTTTGATTGATAGACTTGGTGTTAATGTACTTTTGTATGAGTTAATTTGTAATTATTATAATTATTTAAAATTGTGTTTATTCAGGAATTCTGCTAATGGGATTTAAACCTATGTCATCAATCAGGAAATTCTGTCAGATAAAACCTTCAAATTTCATTTATCCAGATGACAAGGTAGGCATGTTTGATAAACCAAACAATCTCTGATTTAAAATATTTATTAAAGATGAGCTTTCAGCTGTCAAATATTTTTAAAGGTATAGGTATGTTTTGCTTGCCTACATTGGAGTTCAGGTTTTTAGCAATAAGCTAGCTAAATCCTTTACCGAGCCTAGTGGTCCATGGGGCCAGCGCTTATCTCCGGTTTTGGCAGTAGTGTTAAGCAAATGAGATGAGTCAGTTGACTCCCTGTGAACGAGACATTAATCCATCACAGGTTATATAATTAGCTCCCAGAAAAAGCTGGTACTCATTTACCGACCTTGTAAGGATGGAAAGCTGAGTAAGCTTTGGTGGAAAAGAAGGTCACACAAATGTTGCAATCTTGGCATAGTGGCACAATCGAACCTGGGACCTTGTGGTTGGAAGACAGAGATTTTACCAACTGCGGCAACCGCACTGCCTAGTAATTAGCAATATGAAGTATAAACTGAAGGCGGCTGTAATAAGCCCCCTCCCCAGCCTATAGCAGCCATGCTTTATATAAGGAAGCTAAGGGCTACTAGATTCTTTCCTGGGGATGCAAAGCCATTTGCCAGAAACCTATTGTTAATTTTGAAAATGGTGATGACTTCGATTTCATTTTTTTTTTATGGTCTCAGTTATGCAAAAAAAGTGAGTGCTAGAAACGTGGCTGTGTTAGATTGCTCTCTAATTCCCTATTATTAATAATAACCTTCAATAGTTAAACAGCCATGTAAGTTTCCAATTAAGTCTTGCACAGTTTTACTTCTTTTTTTCCTCACAATCTGACTGAAGGATGCTATGTAAGATTAAGAATAATAAATAATTTATATAATTACCGTAAATAAGAATTTTACAAAAATGTCTGTAGCTAGTTGTTCAGTTATTTAAACCACCAATATTAATAATTATTCAATGATCTCAATGTTGCTATTTTCTGACCTTTTTTGTGTTAAATCAGACAGTTGTTGGCAGTCGCCGATTGTTTTCTGCACTTCTCTCAAAATGTTTGGCTCGATCAGTTGTTCCAATATGCCGCTACATCCCAAGGACTGGCTCCTCCCCTTCCTTTGTAGCTTTGTTGCCACAGGTACTGCAGGAATAAATAATATTAATTAATAATTACTAAATAATATTTATTAGTATTACTATTGCTATTTAATATTATTTTAAAACTTACTTAACCAAAATTAGTTTCAAAGTTAGGATTATAAGCAATCTTCTAACAGGAAAATTTATATGATACTGTGATAAATTTTTCTTATTGGATAATTGACTTGATTTGAATTTGAAAAAGGTGCTGTTATATTAATTATAAGTATCAGAGGCTGACCCATTATTAATATTTTGACTGTATAGGAAGAGGAAATTGATGAGCACAATATACAAATCTGTCCCCCTGGCTTTCATGTCATATATCTTCCTTTCACTGATGATATTCGCAAGCTTGTCTATCAACAAACACCAAAAGGTACTGTATAGCATTTTTTATTATGGTTAAGCTAAGTCTGTTCACAAGCTTAACAAATATGGAGCCTTGGTGACAGTCTGAATTTTAAATAGATGGAAGTTTTTGACTTTCCCTGGATCAGAGAACAATCCATCTTAGGTTAGCTGCTGGCAAAAGATGGTAGTCATTTCACCAACATTGATTTAAGGATGGAAAGCTAATCAAGTTTTGATGAAAAAGAAGGTGAGACAGGTGTCATCCAATCTCGGCAGAGCTGAGGCTCCAAAAAAAATAATGTTTCACTTTGTCAGGGCTCGACACTAACTTTTCAACTTACTAGTCTAGTGGCTAGTGACAACTTAGATGTTACTAGCCAAAAATTTTTTTTTACTAACCAAGCGTTGAAATTCTGATATGTCTTCCTTGAGAAAGACAGAAACTATTTCAGTTAATTTCACTTTGTTTACAAGCCAAAGTGGCTAGTGGAAATAGAAAACCTACTAGCCAAAACTGAATTTCCACTAGTCTGTGGCTAGTTGGCTACCGTTAGTGTCGAGCCCTGCTTTGTGGCTTTAAAGACAGGGTTTTACCAACTGTATCAGTGATATGCTGCTGTACTACCAATACAAAAGGAAAACCTTAAAATTACAAAATATTAATGGTATGATGATTTTATTTTACAGCAACTGAGGAGCAGATTGAAAAAGCAAAGGAAATTGTCAAGAAATTAACAACAAGTTTTGACAGCAATAACTTTGAAAATCCTTGTAAGTTCAAACATAAATTTTTGTTGTAATGGTTACTGTAGTATGTATTTTCATTTATTTTGATGTCACCAAATGTGTTGGGATGTTGATCGATTATAGCAAGACCTTTTAAAAATTATAAAAAGAGAGGCCTATTAATGCACAGCTGGACAGTGCTAAACTGAAATTAAAGCTAAAGCTAAGCTAAAATATTTTATGAGCCTATTGGCCCATGGGGGCTGGCACTTAGCTCTGGTTTCTGTAGTGTTAAGCAGATGAGAGTCTTTGACTCCCCCTGGATGGGAGACTAATCCATTATAGGTTAGCTCCTAGCCGAAGCTGGTACTCATTTACCAACCTCATAATTAAGGATGGAAAGCTGAGTAAGCTTTCGCAGAAAAGAGGTCACACAAATGTTCAAATTTTAGAAATTAAAGGACAGTCCAAATTTAAAATTACAATGCCATGCAGCATTAATTTGTGGAAAATTGATTTAAAAATAGGTAATACAGAACTATAGACTAGAAGTTAATGAAATTCTTTTAATTTAAATTTGAAGCTTTGCAGAAACATTACAAGAGTCTTGAAGCTCTTGCCTTAGACCGTGATGAAATTGAAGAAGTGAAAGACCTTACAGGTTTGTGGACTGAATAAAGTAATAATTAAACATCTCATTTTTTCTGCAGTACTTTTAATTTTCTAATTAAAAATAAATAGTTTTATAACTGATAATCACACAGAGAGGCATTCTTTGTAGAGAGAAGTATATACTAGTCCATTTGTATCCCCTAAAAAAAGTTTTTACAGGGGAAAAAGAAATAAAAATTAAGTACATCTACTCTATAATAACCAGGTTTGTCTACTTTTTACCTCAATGGCAGCCTGTGGAATAGTTGCTGGAGTTTTACACTATTTTTTTGTTTGATACAGAACTGGATAATGCAGTTCTTGTGATTATTTTAGTATATTATATTATGCCCCTTTGTTATCTATAAGACAGACTGAAAGACTTAGTGTGCAAGGTCTTTTAATTTATAACATTTTGAAAAAAAAATTAGAGATTGGCCAAAGGCTTAATGGCTGTTAATAACTAATCTTGACTCATATTTTAATTAGATGAGTTGTTTCAGAGAAACTGAGGTGGATTTGGCATGACTTTATGGCTGTAGCTAACATATACTGATTAGTGTAGATGAGTTGTTTAAATTTATAAAACTTGGTATTCATCACACAATAATGTAGTAACTGGACCAGTTTTTAAACCCAACTAAACTTTAACTGACAGATTCATCATTTCTCATTTCCCCTTTGAGACATAAGGCTTCAACAAAGCTTTTCCAAAGCTTTCCGTTTCTAACCACTGGCTTTTGCCTCACCCCATGTAAGATTAACCTCAGCTAGTTCATCCTAACTGTCCTGCACCAAGTTGATTTAGGGTGCCCTGTTTCCTATGGCCCACGCTCCAGGTTGGGAGTTGGGCATATGGGGCCAACAACGTTGTTAATTAACCCCACCCTATTGGAAACTTTAGTTATTAATACTATTTCAATAAAAGAACCACAACTGACAGATTATGTACCAGTATTTCAGTTTTCTGGATTTATAGTCCCATGATGGCAAGATTGCATGTATAAAGAATAACAAATGAATATAGATTTTCCTTTTTATAGAGCCAGATACATATCAGATTGATGCTCGTGTTAGTGTCACAGTAAAAGAATTCTCTGAACTAGTCTTTCCTGATAACTACAATCCAGCTGGTAAACCAGCTACAAAACGAAAGGTAATGTATCCAGTCTTGGTGTTGATGGCATGTGTCAATGTTTAAAATTGAGAAATTCTGTTGTCAAATTATAAGTCTAAGCTAAATCCTTTTGCAAGTGTAGTGGCTCTTGGGGATGGTACTAATCTCTGGTTTCCGTAGTATTAAGCAGATAAGAGTCTTTGGCTCCCCCTGGACGGGACACTAATCCATTGCAGGTTAGCTCCCAGCCAAAGCTGGTACTCATTTACCAACCTCGTAAGGATGGAATGCTGAGGAAGCTTTGGCAGAAAAGGTCACACAAACTTAATGTTCAGTTTTGGTAGAGTTGAGGAATCAAACCTGGGAGCTTGTGGTTGAAAAGCATCGATCAGAGAAATATTTTGTTTTAAATGTAATTAATTTGTTTGTGGAGGGGAAAATGAGACAATTTGTAGTATACCTTAAAAGCTTTTTTGATGGACTGATTTTAATTCTCCAGGCTGAGAGTAATAGTAAAGGGGGATCAGCTAAACGAAGTAAAGCAGGAGAGGAAGTTGAACTCAATATGCAAGAGGAGGTAGAAAAGGGAAGAGTAAGTAATAATTAAATTTGTTATAAAATTTTTATAGTTCTGCATAATATATAATAACGATGTTAGGATCTTACTTTAATAGTACAATGCTTCCTCAATTATCCAAATCTCAATTAACTCAGTGACAATTTGGAATGAAAAATTGGTTGAGCTGTATATTCCTCGACTGGAGAACAGACAAATAAAAGGATTAGAGTCATTGAGTAAGATCACTACGAAAAGAAGTAGAACTCAGCCAGAGGCCAATGTTGCAAACATGTCCACCCTCACTACTTTGCGACAACTGGCTGCTGAAAAACGAGAGGCAAGCCAAAGACATTTGGTCATAAGATCTTTTTTCTGGTGAATCTGCCTTTTATTTCCATCTGAGCTGATATCAACTTCATTAAATTTTGATTTTATTCATCATCTCAAACTTTTTCCAACTCAAACCCCTCGAAATGGACAATTTTTGCACTGTTCTGTTTGCTCTGCAAAACTAAAATTGACATTCCTGATAAATTTCATTAAGAACTGGTATCTTTGTTTTTTTGGAACCCCAGTGGGGGTACTCGAAGTATACATGACAGGGGGGGTCCTACAGAGCTTCATATTGCAAACCCAAAAAAAATAATACTTGAGCCCTGATAGACTGTCGAGAGACTGGACCTACAGTTTAACGTCATTATTCGAGAAGACGCGGAGGTCTAACCACTTGTAGATGTTAGAGCAAAGGCAGCACCTTCTCCTTAATTATTTTAAGACCCTAAGTGTTGGTCCGGGAATCAAACCTGTACTTCCCACTCGATAGACTGACACCTTACCAACTAGGCTAACCAGGTGGCGGTTACAAATGCTGACCTTAGCATTTTAAGAAGAATCCACTAAAATGGTTGCTATCTGTTTTTGTTTAATCATTTTTCAGTAATATTTATAAATATGTGAAAGAGAGGGAGACTTAGGAAGCTGTCATTAATTCCATCTAAGCGGGGGCCAGAAGGAAAAACTAAATTTATACTTACAAAAAATTTCATGACCTAGCAAAAGAACACATTATAGTTTCATGGCCCAACCAGAACTGTTAGGTTTTTTACACTGTATATAATCATTTGGACTTTTTTTAAAAAAATGCATATAAGTAAAATTTTACAGCAAACTTTAAAAAAAGGTTTAATAGTCTATCAGTAATTTTTGACAAGTTTTCATAGTCCCACAAAAACTTCAACAATAGTTTAATGTCCTAGTACTTTTCCTTCTGGCTCCCACTCCCAGGTGGAATTAATGACAACTCCATTAGAAATCTTCTATTGCAACACAGTTTTTGAATGCTTATATAATTTATTCTTAATCTGTTTTTTGTGATATTTTCCTTAGCTTGCAAGACTTACTGTTCCTATCCTCAAGGAGTTTGTCAAAAATGCACGAATAAAATCAGGAACTAAGAAAGTGGAGTTAATAGCAGCAATAAATGAACACTTTGGAGTTTGAGCTACAGTTAGCGTTAGGATAACTATCTTACAGAAGTCCTCACAAATTACTCAGACAAGTTCTGAGAATTTGTGGAGTACATGGAAGATCCATTTGTTATAGAAACATTATTTTGCTTGACGTTCAACATTGATCCATTTGCCAGAAAAGAAAATAATACTTTGTTACAGCCAAATTATCATGATAACTTTTTTTTAAACTCAAAGTATTACAGTTAGAAGTTGGCCATGACCTTCCGTTGTAGTTATTACCCATAATCTTTGTTCTGGTATGCTATTTGTTACTATAATAATAAATTATATTTTTGTACATTTTGTAATCAAAGCTTAAAATAATAAAAATGTTCATATTTTTGCATAATGTTGGTTTGATTTGTTTTTAAGAGGGATAAGAATGTTTTATTATTATCTTATAAATCTAATGTATTGGGAAAGAGGAGTGGAGAAGTCCCCTCAAAGGAGAAGGAGAGGGGGTGGTGAAGTCCCCTTGAAAGAGTAGGGGAGTGGAGAAGTGCCCTCAAATAGGAGAGGAGGGGTGGAGAAGTACCCTCAGAAAGGAGGGGAGGAGTGTAGAAGTGATCTCAAAAGAAAAGGGGAGGGATGGTGAAGTCCCTTCAAAAGAGTAGAAGAGTTGAAAAATCCCCTCGAACAGGAAGGGAGGGGATGAAGATGAAGAAGCCCCCTCAAAATAGGAGGGAAGAGGGTGGAGAACTATTTCAAAAGAAGATGAGAGGGGGTGGAAGAGTCCCCTCAAAAGAGGAGGGGAAGGGGTAGAGAAGCTGCCAAACTGAACTCATTAAACACCAGTAAAGAATTGAGAGTAAATAAAACTAAATGAATGAAAATTATCAACTGCCCCTGGATGGTGTTCTAATCCATCAGATGGGACACCAATCTATCACGTCACACAGATCGAAGCTATAAAGGAAAGATTCTTTCAAATGATTCCCACTAATTAAATGGAGACATCAATCTCTCATGTTACACAGATCCAAGCTAAAATAAGACCATTCCCTCCAATTATCCTCCTAATCCAAAGGGGACATGGGTCTGTCACATCATACAGATTCGAACTAAAGAAAATCATCCATTCAAATTATCTCCCTTAATCAAAAGGGGACACCAGTCAATCATTTCACATGGATCAAAGCTGAGGAAAGAATATTATTATTCAAATTAACCCCCTTAATAAAAAGGGGACACCTGTCTATCTAATCAAGTGGATCCAAGATGAGGAAAGATCATCTGGTCAAATTATTCACCCTAATCAAATGGGGACACCAACCTATCACGCCAATGTCACACAGATCCAAGCTTAGAGAGGTTTATCCTTTCAAATTACCTCCTAATCAAAAGGGGGCACAAATCAGTTATGTCACAAAAATCGAAGCTAAGGAGGGGTAACCCCTTCATATTATCCCCTGCCCCAATTTTTCATCTCCACCTGCTTTTTCTTTTCAAAAAAACAGCACATATTACTATGTCTGAATCATCATAGTGTATGGTTGATCGAGATTACCCGAATATCAATTCATTATGCACGTTCTACTTCTGTCTTCATCTTAAATTCCTCAAGTACTTATATAATATTTATGCTTTGGTTTGCTAACGCCATATTGCCAGCTCGGCGGTGAATTCGATTTACTGTAAGTGCTGTATCGTCTTCCGTTGCTCCCAATTTTAATGTTGTTTCTCCCTGCTGTTGTGTATGGCAATGGCCGATCCTCTGTTTTATCTTCCCACTCGACAAACTTAGGATATTTCTTAAAATTAGACGGAGGTATCAAATTGCCTTCCCAGTCCACCGAAGGGACGCGACACTCACTTCGAATCTTCAACTCTTTCTTTTCCGGTTTCTGAGTTTTATTCGTGTGTAACTCAATTCTTTTTCGCTTTTCATCACTGAATCTTGCTTGATCGATGAATTTCTCGTAAGTGTTTTCGCCTACACGAGATGGTTTGGGTATTCTCAGCGGAAAGTTGATTGCAACATCGTCACGAAATGCGCGTTCATAATCAGGTTTTGAAGCAACAATACTTGTCTTCGATCCGCTTCCGTTTACTTTCTTACCCGATCTAACAAACCTGAAATTTTTCCATAAGTTGCTATTGTAATCTTTGTCAATTTCCTCCATTCCTGTGATATCAATTGATGAAATGTCTAACCACAAACGATGCTGGGCCGTGTTAGAGGGCTTGTCTCTAAATGTACAAGGTGCTTGTCGAAAAAAGCTTCTCGCTTCGAGTCGACTGTTCGAAACAGGCTCTACTCGAGTCGGAATGCCAAATGTCGCTTTTGGGCGCGGAGAAAACGCCATTTAAATTTCCTTATTAATCTTGAAAAGTATTAACATCACAAGTAACAAATTTGAACTAGCTCCATATGACACGCTTCAATAATTCATCCACATAGCGTGTCAAGTTGCTATGACAACTTATCGGCTATTGTCTGGACTTTAAATTGATTCTCCTTATAAATATAACTTTTTACAGCGGTTTCAAAATAAGAATGTAGATGTAGTGGAGTACCAATATAAAAACTCAGCCCGTTGGGATTAGAGTAGCGAGAAAAATTGTTCAAATGAAATGTAAAGAAAAGTTAGGCCCAACCACGTCAGGAACGTTTGAAAAAGTTACTTCGTGTTATCGAGCTCAAAAGTACTTTTCAATTTCTACAACAACAACATGCAACAATTTATCTATTTACCCCCAAGTTCTCATGTACAATATTCTATTTATATATATACAATTAATGCTCGAATTAGCACCAAGCTTCAAATAAGCCCCCCCCCCCTTCGATTTTGCGCCCCTCCTAACGCTCAAAATTTAAAATAAGAGCCCCCTTCAAACAAGCTAAATCTCTATTTCTTTTACTTTCGAAATCGACCGAAAAATTGTTCATACCCCTTCAAATTTTTTATGACGTAGGAGTTGACCTGATGGCCTAGTGGTAAGGCGCAGGACTCTAAATCTCTATTTCTTTTACTTTCGAAATCGACCGAAAAATTGTTCATACCCCTTCAAATTTTTTATGACGTAGGAGTTGACCTGATGGCCTAGTGGTAAGGCGCAGGACTCTAAATCTCTATTTCTTTTACTTTCGAAATCGACCGAAAAATTGTTCATACCCCTTCAAATTTTTTATGACGTAGGAGTTGACCTGATGGCCTAGTGGTAAGGCGCAGGACTCTAAATCTC
>JAOEHV020523331.1:0-19764 GCA_025447995.2 Isaurus tuberculatus
GTCAGTTTATGGATCGTAAGAAACACAAGCATGAATTAAAAACTTAACCCTGGGTTAGTGCTAATCGACCTTTGAACGACCGGACCCTGGGAGTTAATTGAAAATAGTTTTTCCCCTTCATGGATTTCTTCACCCCAAAACTGATAATTATACATATAGGGTAAAAACTGACTAATTTGATCTGAATATTTTTTATATGGGTGCAGCCATCAGTGCCAGTCTCTACACTTTGTTGATACAATAAGAACGAGTTTAGGGACTGGCCCTGCGACCAAGTTAAGTCACATTCAAGATGGCCGTGCCCACAAAAAAATATTTCGGCTCATAGTTGTCGATTTTTACCCTGTATGTTTTTCATTATCAGTTTAAGGGTAAGAATGAATGTCAATTAACCCTTAAAATGTTTTACAGCGGAGGTTATCTTGAAAAGTCTTAAATTTGAAGTGCATTTGTTTAAGGGCCGAAGTCTGAAGTACGAAATCCAAACTGAAGATTTCAAAGTCTAACGTGGGAAGTGTGAAATTCGAATCTATGTTTGGAAGTGTAAAGCTCTACGTCTGTGAAATACAATTTGGAAAGTTGAAAGTCTTAAGTTTGAGGGGTGAAGTGTTGAGTGTGAAGGATAAAGTCAGAAGCCTGGATCTTCCTTCTCCTTCAAAAAATATAGCTCATTCGCATTCGTTTGAATAAAACACTTCAAATCAAAAGGTGCCAAAAGAAAGAAAATATCATCTTTCACCTGAATCTTTTAAAGCCCGTTTTCCATATAATCGCTCACGTCGCTACCATCGCTACTGTCGTCGAAAAACGTGTTTTGACACAAACTTGATTTTTGAGCGATGGTAGCGATACGGTGTTTCCATATATCGCTGCTGTCGCTCAACTTCTTTAACGCGGTTGGAGACCTTGGCTCAAATAACAATAAAATAACTGTTTTCACATTCTGGCTCGGCTTTATCGGGCTCTGGTATTTTTTATTTTTTTTGCCTGTTCTACAAGAGAGTTTGCAGTTAGGAGCAATGGTGCCTCTATATCGTCCTTTTGTTTGGACTATTTCCGGTACTCCATGGCCGGCTTGTATTTGAAACTTTTCTCTTTTTCTTTTCAGGGACTCGACCTCAGCTATTTCGGTCTTGTTTTCATTAACTCCTCTTTCTGCGATATTTTCAATAGCTCCTCTGTCTTTAAGATTTTCAGATTCCGTTTCTCTCCTCCATAAAGAAAACAACATTTACTTCTGCAAGGAATGCCATTTTTAACCATGGGCGAGGAGTGACAAGTTTTCGTACCGGATGTTTGCGGTGTACAATGTAATCTGGGAAGCATTTTTGTTGCTACCGTCGCTACTAAATTTTTAATTGGTTTCCATTAAAAAATACGCCGTCGCTACTATCGCGACTATCGCCGAGATAGAAATTTTTCTATCTCAGCGATGCTCGTTGCTACCATCGCTCCCGTCGCTACCAAAGTTGAAGAGTATGTTTCCATATATCGCTACCGTCGCTGAAACACGTTTTTCGACGACAGTAGCGATGGTAGCGACGGGAGCGATTGTATGGAAACCGGGCTTAATACTAAAGACAAATAAGTAAATAGTACAGTACGTATGCGTCAACAACCAGAATTTCTTCTGAATTTTCTTTTTTCATTTTTCGACTTTTAATGCTATACTGTTTCGTTTTTTAAAGCCAAAAGCACTGTTTTGTTTCAAAGACGTCCTTACATTGATTTCCCATGACCAAGCCTTTTTCAAATTGTTTCTTAACACATCAAAACCACGTCATGTAAGATACACGTAGCTTAAAATGTTGATCATCGCCGGAAGTAGTGAAAAAGTTGACGTTTCGAGTATAAGTCCTATAACAGAGCAATTTTGTACCGCTTTGTAATAAAAATACCACATTCGTGACGTGCAACACATCATTTGAAATTCGTCATTCTGACGTCATAAAGGCGAATGGTAGAGCCACCTTAACTATTTTAATAGCAGTTACAAGAATACTAAGTAACTCATTTTCAATCCACTTCTGGGAAAAATATGGAAAGAATGTTGATCAGTTCTGAAGTCTCGGGGCACATCACAACTTTCTGTTGTTTGTGCAGTGCTTCATGCAATCCAACACTTTCCAAGTAAGTTCTTGTCCGGCTCAACTTTTTCCACAAAGTGCGTAACGGTTCATCCTGAGGATTTAACGCTTTCTGTGGGGAACACACACACGCCATCTGGGTATAGAACTACAAGGGTATGTAATTAAAGGTAAGGCCAAGGTAAACATCTAAATATCTTCTTTACTTACTGTCGAACGTTCTATACATTTAGAGACACAGATATTTTTAATATATTTATATCCCGCTTATGGCTGGGAGTGACATCAGCATACCATTTTTACCGAGGCTAGGAGTATTGAAGTGGGTTCAAGGTAGATAACGCGTAAACAAAAGAAAAATCGTAAACCAATTAGGAGCAGTTTCAGCACAGACTCGTAGCCAATCGTACAACCTACCCGAGGTAACTCAAGGATGTAGACATGTGAAACTTTTAAATATATTCATAACAGGTTGAAAGCTGTAATCTGACAGTCGAAAGTTTGTTCTTAAAATAATTTTATACCAGCAACGCCGAATCATGTCTAATCGTGGAATTGTATCACGCGTTTTCTCCAAAAAACATAATGCTTGTATCAATTAACCATTACATTTTTATTTTTTTTGTAATGCAGCGATATGAAAACTAAAGCCGCAAATATGGATCTAAACATTTCAAGAAAGGTTTTATCTAGCATTAACATCTTTTAAAGCAGATATGTTTCCATTCCGTTTCAAATTGATTCCTTGTGAGCCATTTTATTAATTTCGTACGATAGACTAAGACAGATTGCACGAAAAGAACTACTTACAACACAGCCATGACAAAACATTTTAGAAAAAAACATTTCAGCTAATTATGATAGACTTGTCCGCAAACTTTTACGATTCTTTGCGTGGTATAGAAACACTTTGTCAAAAACGGTGCGACTCAATAGTTAGGTCGCTGGGTTACTATGAGGCTTATTAAAGTGCATATGAATTAAAAAACATTTTTGCATAAATCCCTAGTTTGCATCACCCTGATTCCGAAATGCATAATAAAAATAGTAAAAGAGGTTAAAAATCCGTTTTTTTAACCCCTCGAAGTTGTTAAAAAGCCCTTAATGATGTCCCGGAGACTGGTGACGAATTGGGTTCTGATGACATAGCCAGTGGTTCTAATGCGGCGTTGTCTTGTCTCTTTCTTCATTTTCTTGGACCCTGAAATCATTTCAATGAAAAAATATCAGATATGTTGGCCTCTGGCTGAGAAATAATTTTCATCGCCCGTCAATTTCTTCTTGTTTCTCATAACAGTAAAACGTTTGGAACCACTGGCTACGTCATATCCGGTGAATAATGAGCTTTTGGCCAAGCAAAAATGGAGACACAACAAAGCACAGATTTTGAATTTTCAAACCGTTGAAAATAGCACATAAAAGAGTTTTCGCTCGTTTAAAATCAGATATTTTGGATAATAAGAACAAATACAAGCAATTTTTGCAAAAAAATTATTTCATATGCACTTTAAGGTTCAGAATTAAGTTGTCTTGTAATCTAATTGGGTTTGTTACTTATTACAATGAGTTAAGGCCCATCATGGTTTTTACGTTCAAGCTATCAACACGCATGTGCTTGATTTGTGACGTTTTGTAATTTTCATTCATTTGATATGTTATTAGCAAAACTCTGTTTACAAAAAAAAGGTTTCTTTTTAAAGACAGGGTTTGTACTCTTTTGAATTTCTGAAATTCAATAACTTTCCATGACTATTTTCTTGGCTATTCAGATTTTTCCATCAACTACCACTTTTCAAAAGTATAGAAAATTATCTTCGTTGCAAAGCATTAGCAAGAGAATTGTTTCGTTTCGCTATTATGTTAAGTCAGTCTTTGGAACGAGAGTGCATGATTGGTGCTGCATAGCATGACATGGTATGTTCGGCATTCTTGATTTGATATGACAGTTGTCAGTGTATATAAACTGTTGGAGTTATCGTTATAAGCGATCACTCTCGGTTGGCTCTGCAATTCGTTTTGCAACTGTCATATCAAATCAAGATTTGGTCATTTATTGTATTTAACATATAGCTTTGTTTATAGTAACAATCTTTTGAGAATTTACCATGTATAAAGCAACTTATTGCGTGCCGCAGTCGAATTTTAGTGACTCGCTATTTTTTCAGATTTGAACGCTGTGGACAGATTGTGATTTAAGTTTCAAAATGTGAATTCCTGCTCCAGTGAACCGTTGAATTGCAAAGAAGGCGTTAGCCCTGGTTTGGAGTGTATGATTCTCTATAGTTTTTTTCCCAAAGTGAGATTTTTTAAGCCCTGGTTTTTCGTATCCCAGTGATGCACTAGACTACATGTACTTTTTGCATGCGAGTGGTGAACGGGAATAAAAGAGTAACGGCCTACCAAGCCACAAGTACTCACGTAACAAGTGTTAGTTGTGGCGTTTAGTTTGCGCTGAATTTATGATTCAGAACAGAACTATTGTTTACCTCCTTTCTGGCATTTTAGCTAAGGTGAAGAAAATAGCACATGCTCCTTACAGATGTAGCATTATTATTAACGTAATATGCAGGGAAGTATAAGAAGTTGCGTGCAAGTACATGAGTTTCCTTTGTTTCTTATATTGTTTTTGAACAACACCATCAAATTTATACCAATTCCACGATTTTCCATGAGGCTAATCGAAATTCTGTGACATTCGATGCCACAAAAAAAACCCTAATATTCTATAACTTTAAAAGTTTTCGAAGATGTGCACGAATCCTTAAAGGCAGGAAACATTTGTACGTTGATTCACTATAACTAGGTACATCTACACTCTTTGATGGTAACTGATTCAGTTAACCGGAACAAAGTGCGGTCCAAAAAACTAGTTTTTTTTCTCAAGTATTTTGACAGAACAGATTTGATTACCTTTTTATAGGAAAAATTTTTATTTTTCAATGAAAGAATTATTTCTATTCCTGCTACATGATGATTTATGAATGCTCTGAAAACCTAAAATCTAACCAAATTCTCAACGCTTCGTGCAAAATAACCGACTATAAAGCGCAACCATCTAACTAATGCTGCTGAATTATGATGACAAGTTAAATATTTTACCAGTTCTTGGAGAGAAACGACTTCTGTCGGAAGTAAATGAGCTGCTGCCTCTCCCTGACTGCTCGTTACCACACCTAGCATAAAAAGTTCAATGGAAGATCAGACTCGCAAAGCTTGGTTGAGCTCAAAGCAAAAGTAACAGTTTGAATTTATCATTTCCTTTATTCAATTCAAAATAGCAAGCAAATAGCAACTGTTTTGGTGGCAGCGTGACTTAATTAGAAATGCGATAATTGAATGCAGGTGCCCGGGTTCGTTTTACGAAAGCTAGCACACTAAGTCAGGCCACATCACATGCATCCTGGTTGGCTTATGCCAGACCTTGAAAGAAAAATTATACAATGCTCGAATTCCAGGTTTTCTAGATGTGATAAAAACTCTGGAGAAACTCAACATGCATCACGTCTTCAGGCGGGTGGTTGGCGCAGTCGGTATATGCCTTCCAAACACAAGGTCACAGATTTGATTTCTCGGCTCTGGAACATCTTCCGAAATTGGAACAATTGTGTGACCTTCTTTTCTGCCAAAGTTTTACTCAGCTTTCCATCCTTACGAGGTCAGTAAATGAGTACCAGCTTCGGCTGGGAGCTAACCTGCGACAGATCAGTGTCCTGTCCAGGGGGAGACAAGGACTCTCATCCTCTTGATACTACAAAAACCGGAGATACAAGTACCAGCTCCGACGGGCCACTAGGCACGTTATCACGTCTTCACCCCAAACTTAATTAAATCAATGACAACTAATGAAATCACTTCATTATTCCGATGGAACCAAAGCTTATAATTTCCTACAAATTGAAAAAGCTGCAAAATCCTGGACAAGTTTCAGGTTTCTAATACTACAACACACCTTTGTCCAAAACAGTTAAAAGTTGTTCCATCATCTTCAATGCAGGCTGGCAATTGATTGGCTGAAACACAATTTGTTTTTCTGGGCTCTCATCATCAGAGTCTTGAGGTTGCATCATGACTATCTCCACCCCCCTCAGAAGTGATGTAAGTATTGATGGGTGTTCTTCAAGGCATGATGGGATGTTGGAAATTGCAAAGGACAAATCAACCATCTGAATAGGCTTGTTCTCTTCGGTCTGTAAAATAATAACAGTAAATTCAAAATTTTTTTTTCTTCAATCTTTGATCTTCCATCTAGATACACATATTTATTCAGTTCAAAGTTGAAATGAATTAATATTTAATTAATGCCATAAATAGAGTAGGAAGTGTGATGTTTCAAGCCTTAAAAGCCCAGCATTGATCAAGCATTTGAACTCAGAGTTCATTAAACCACAGGGGATTCATTAACTTTTGAAGTACAAAGGTACTGCATACAATGTAGGCGGGTACCAACTGGATGCGAAAATGAAAAGTCAAAACGAAATTTCATCTCTCAATTTTAAAAAAAAGCATAATCTAAATGTCACTAAAGTACCCGGGTACCTGTTGTCACAGTAGACAGGCACTAGTACCCGGGTACCTGTTGTCACAGTAGACAGGCACTAGTACCCAGGTACCTGTTGTCACAGTAGACGGGCACTAGTACCCGGGTCCCAGCTTGTGTAACAAAGCCCCTGAACCACATTTTTTTTGGACACACTCTTAATCAAGTAGATAGGATACATTTTGGGATAAATAAAACTTAACTACTCTCTCTGATATGAAGTAGTTAGTTGTTACAAGGAGACTATATCGAGTTCCAATTTCTTTAGTTTGACATTATTATGCCTGCCCAATTATTCAGCTATAATTAAAGTGGTCTAAAAACCATAAGTAATGTATAAGTGGCTAACATTTCTAGCATCAGCCCTTTGTCAGGGCAACATAACAGTGGCTTCACAATGTTAAATCTTAGATATGTTCAGAATAATGATTTAATAAACAATTACTAGATCTGTTGCACTTAATTTCAATTTCCCAGGACATTCTTTTCCAAAAAATGCAAAGTAGTAGCATAGCAAAATACAAAGGGTGACATAAAAGAAAAGAGCAGAAATTAATCTTTAAACTCGGCACTTTAGCCTCTACTGGAAATAAATGGCAGATTTTTGTTTATAATTAGTTTAATTATCTTTTACTTTTGTTCTTTATTCTCAATTATTACTAATCACCTTTCCTAATTTTTATTTGTGTATATTATATTTCCCTATAACAGGGACCACAGAGCAGGGGGGGGGCAATGGGAGCAATTGCCCCTCCCACTTTTTTCCCTGACTTTAACTAGTTTTAGTTTCCATTAAGATGTCTTCACTCCACCTCAAAAGTTTGCCCCCCCCCCCCCATTCTTAAAAACGCTCCGCAGCCCTTGCATAAAAACCCTGTAGCTTTTCAATATTTTCAGTTGCTCGGACTAAGGGGTATCACTTAAATTGTAAGCTTCTTACTTTATTCACAGTGATAATTTATCATTAACACTAGTGTTGATTAAAACACGTGAGAAACAACTATGATTGACTCACATTGCATCCCACTCTAAGCCCAATCTTAACTTATTCAATATTCTCAAACACTTTAACCTTCTTCTAGTAAACTAAAAGCTTCTGGGCAGTCCAGTATTTACGCAGTATTTATGTCTTTCAAGCTTGTTACATGTTGTGATGTTACTTATAGTATTTTATGTTCACCTGAAATCTTTGCACAGCTTCAAGTAAATACTTGACAGCAACTTTTCTGTTCTCACTGTTCAGCTCTGTGTAAAGATCTTTAATGGCTGTTTGCCATAAGTTTCTTGATCTCATCTCTTTCAGTTTGGATGTTAACCATGATAGATACTCATGATCTATAACTAAAAACGATTAAAACATATTAATTTAGTAACATTATAAAGTGGACAACTAAAAATCTTGATTCTGTATGGCTATTTTACTAAGGGCCTATTTTCAATCCTAATAATAAAAAGTTCATCTTTTTAAATCAATAAGTTTATGTTAAAGTGTATATATCGGATATTATTATTTTGGCCCCATTAAAGGTTTTCGACCCGAGGAAAACGATGGTGAACTTTATTTTTCGATCTGGAACTTTTTTCTCATTGTTTTAAGCCTCGAAACCTTGTTTTTGAACTAGCTTAGCCGATTTTGGCCACGATGGTCCTGAGTTCTACATTCCATTCTGATGAATGCGAACTCGGAACATGCTCGCTACAAGTGGAATCTTGTCTGACTAATTGTCAAATAGTTTTCAAAAAATTTGTTGAGTGTATCAGCAAGTAATATAAGTAGAACACATGATTTAATCAATACTAGGTTAAAATGGTAAACCATCGCCATGAGTAAAGTATGAAGCTGATACTGTAGCTTGGAGTGTTAGCACTGGCTCTGACAAAGTTCAGAACTTTCAGTTTATTGATTTTGCCAACAAAACTAAATTTACATAAATAAATGGTGTAAAAGTGGCAAGGGAACCCAAAAGAAGCCAAGGGCTTATTGACTTAGTGATATGGGTCACCTAAAATAGATATAACCGGCTCATCTTGGCTGGCAGAGGCATGCAATTTCGTGCGGTGACTTAAAAGTGGCTAAAAATGCAACAATGCAGGTGCTTGTAAATTTCGTCTGCTTTTTTACCGCAAAGGCGACAAACTGTCTAGACTGCTTTCAGCAATAATTATCATTTTTTGATACATTTAAAATAATGGGTTTTTCTTAACATGATAGAGCTCATTTTTTACGAAAAAAAAATTCTTAAAAAAAAGAAGCACAATAACCTGTTTAATTCAAAAAGTAAGAAGTCACTGCTTAGAAATACCAAGAGTGATAAATTATATATTTTAGGTGTGCGATGGATCGCACGTCTAGCTTTCGTTAGGCGTGTGAATAGACATGCACGCCTTTTATTGACAGGCCTGGATAATAACTGTCAGCTGAAACTTTAGCTTCACACTCTACTTACAGGCTGGGATGATTTAACATTTCAAGCAAGTGGTGATTAAATTATGTGTCTTTTCTGACTAGTTGACTAGTTGTAAGTAATCAGTTTCACTAGATGCTAAATTGCATTTGGATTAATATCCCACACAGGAGGAGTCAAAGGGTACATGACAAAAGAAAATAAGAGATAAGCACTGGCTCTAATGAGCAACTAAGCTCAAAAAAAAATTAGCCTAGTTAGTTTTTGTAGTAGCAAAATCATTTTTATTCAGTTTCTTGAAAAAAAAAGTGTTAAATTTCTTAGGTTCTTCATATCTATATCCAATACTAATATTTAAAAATGTGTTTTATATCATATAGTAAATGTACCTTCTGCAATAATTGAAAATCCATCATGCTCAACCTTCAACTCAGGAAAACTGGTAGGAACAAGTTTTACATTGAAATCAGAAGCCTGAAGATAACCTTCATCATTAAAGTTCACTTTTAAAAGACAAAAACCACGAGCTGCATTGATATCTGAGCAGATACCAAGTCTTTCAGCAACTTTCGTTCTTTGTTTAATCTGTGATATTATGGCAGACAAGTCCTTTCCCATCCATACACTTGAAGTGTATCTTGTGCTTCTGTAATAATGAAGTCTTTCTGAATGACAAATCTAAAAGTAAAAGAAAACTGTATATTAATCAATAGATATAGATCGACACATTTATCAGTTCCGAGTATTGCAACCATCTTGCATGGTTCTTGTGAAAACATTAATTAAATATATTAATTCGGGCTTACAGTTGTATAATAAAAGTTCTTGGTTAGCCTAGTTGGTAAGGTGCCAGCTGGCACCTTACCAACTAGGCTAACCAAGAACTTTTATTATACAACTGTAAGCCCGAATTAATATATTTAATTAATGTTTTCACAAGAACCATGCAAGATGGTTGCAATACTCGGAACTGATAAATGTGTCGATCTATATCTATTGATTAATATACAGTTTTCTTTTACTTTTAGATTTGTCATTCAGAAAGACTTCATTATTACAGAAGCACAAGATACACTTCAAGTGTATGGATGGGAAAGGACTTGTCTGCCATAATATCACAGATTAAACAAAGAACGAAAGTTGCTGAAAGACTTGGTATCTGCTCAGATATCAATGCAGCTCGTGGTTTTTGTCTTTTAAAAGTGAACTTTAATGATGAAGGTTATCTTCAGGCTTCTGATTTCAATGTAAAACTTGTTCCTACCAGTTTTCCTGAGTTGAAGGTTGAGCATGATGGATTTTCAATTATTGCAGAAGGTACATTTACTATATGATATAAAACACATTTTTAAATATTAGTATTGGATATAGATATGAAGAACCTAAGAAATTTAACACTTTTTTTTTCAAGAAACTGAATAAAAATGATTTTGCTACTACAAAAACTAACTAGGCTAATTTTTTTTTGAGCTTAGTTGCTCATTAGAGCCAGTGCTTATCTCTTATTTTCTTTTGTCATGTACCCTTTGACTCCTCCTGTGTGGGATATTAATCCAAATGCAATTTAGCATCTAGTGAAACTGATTACTTACAACTAGTCAACTAGTCAGAAAAGACACATAATTTAATCACCACTTGCTTGAAATGTTAAATCATCCCAGCCTGTAAGTAGAGTGTGAAGCTAAAGTTTCAGCTGACAGTTATTATCCAGGCCTGTCAATAAAAGGCGTGCATGTCTATTCACACGCCTAACGAAAGCTAGACGTGCGATCCATCGCACACCTAAAATATATAATTTATCACTCTTGGTATTTCTAAGCAGTGACTTCTTACTTTTTGAATTAAACAGGTTATTGTGCTTCTTTTTTTTAAGAATTTTTTTTTCGTAAAAAATGAGCTCTATCATGTTAAGAAAAACCCATTATTTTAAATGTATCAAAAAATGATAATTATTGCTGAAAGCAGTCTAGACAGTTTGTCGCCTTTGCGGTAAAAAAGCAGACGAAATTTACAAGCACCTGCATTGTTGCATTTTTAGCCACTTTTAAGTCACCGCACGAAATTGCATGCCTCTGCCAGCCAAGATGAGCCGGTTATATCTATTTTAGGTGACCCATATCACTAAGTCAATAAGCCCTTGGCTTCTTTTGGGTTCCCTTGCCACTTTTACACCATTTATTTATGTAAATTTAGTTTTGTTGGCAAAATCAATAAACTGAAAGTTCTGAACTTTGTCAGAGCCAGTGCTAACACTCCAAGCTACAGTATCAGCTTCATACTTTACTCATGGCGATGGTTTACCATTTTAACCTAGTATTGATTAAATCATGTGTTCTACTTATATTACTTGCTGATACACTCAACAAATTTTTTGAAAACTATTTGACAATTAGTCAGACAAGATTCCACTTGTAGCGAGCATGTTCCGAGTTCGCATTCATCAGAATGGAATGTAGAACTCAGGACCATCGTGGCCAAAATCGGCTAAGCTAGTTCAAAAACAAGGTTTCGAGGCTTAAAACAATGAGAAAAAAGTTCCAGATCGAAAAATAAAGTTCACCATCGTTTTCCTCGGGTCGAAAACCTTTAATGGGGCCAAAATAATAATATCCGATATATACACTTTAACATAAACTTATTGATTTAAAAAGATGAACTTTTTATTATTAGGATTGAAAATAGGCCCTTAGTAAAATAGCCATACAGAATCAAGATTTTTAGTTGTCCACTTTATAATGTTACTAAATTAATATGTTTTAATCGTTTTTAGTTATAGATCATGAGTATCTATCATGGTTAACATCCAAACTGAAAGAGATGAGATCAAGAAACTTATGGCAAACAGCCATTAAAGATCTTTACACAGAGCTGAACAGTGAGAACAGAAAAGTTGCTGTCAAGTATTTACTTGAAGCTGTGCAAAGATTTCAGGTGAACATAAAATACTATAAGTAACATCACAACATGTAACAAGCTTGAAAGACATAAATACTGCGTAAATACTGGACTGCCCAGAAGCTTTTAGTTTACTAGAAGAAGGTTAAAGTGTTTGAGAATATTGAATAAGTTAAGATTGGGCTTAGAGTGGGATGCAATGTGAGTCAATCATAGTTGTTTCTCACGTGTTTTAATCAACACTAGTGTTAATGATAAATTATCACTGTGAATAAAGTAAGAAGCTTACAATTTAAGTGATACCCCTTAGTCCGAGCAACTGAAAATATTGAAAAGCTACAGGGTTTTTATGCAAGGGCTGCGGAGCGTTTTTAAGAATGGGGGGGGGGGGGCAAACTTTTGAGGTGGAGTGAAGACATCTTAATGGAAACTAAAACTAGTTAAAGTCAGGGAAAAAAGTGGGAGGGGCAATTGCTCCCATTGCCCCCCCCCTGCTCTGTGGTCCCTGTTATAGGGAAATATAATATACACAAATAAAAATTAGGAAAGGTGATTAGTAATAATTGAGAATAAAGAACAAAAGTAAAAGATAATTAAACTAATTATAAACAAAAATCTGCCATTTATTTCCAGTAGAGGCTAAAGTGCCGAGTTTAAAGATTAATTTCTGCTCTTTTCTTTTATGTCACCCTTTGTATTTTGCTATGCTACTACTTTGCATTTTTTGGAAAAGAATGTCCTGGGAAATTGAAATTAAGTGCAACAGATCTAGTAATTGTTTATTAAATCATTATTCTGAACATATCTAAGATTTAACATTGTGAAGCCACTGTTATGTTGCCCTGACAAAGGGCTGATGCTAGAAATGTTAGCCACTTATACATTACTTATGGTTTTTAGACCACTTTAATTATAGCTGAATAATTGGGCAGGCATAATAATGTCAAACTAAAGAAATTGGAACTCGATATAGTCTCCTTGTAACAACTAACTACTTCATATCAGAGAGAGTAGTTAAGTTTTATTTATCCCAAAATGTATCCTATCTACTTGATTAAGAGTGTGTCCAAAAAAAATGTGGTTCAGGGGCTTTGTTACACAAGCTGGGACCCGGGTACTAGTGCCCGTCTACTGTGACAACAGGTACCTGGGTACTAGTGCCTGTCTACTGTGACAACAGGTACCCGGGTACTAGTGCCTGTCTACTGTGACAACAGGTACCCGGGTACTTTAGTGACATTTAGATTATGCTTTTTTTTAAAATTGAGAGATGAAATTTCGTTTTGACTTTTCATTTTCGCATCCAGTTGGTACCCGCCTACATTGTATGCAGTACCTTTGTACTTCAAAAGTTAATGAATCCCCTGTGGTTTAATGAACTCTGAGTTCAAATGCTTGATCAATGCTGGGCTTTTAAGGCTTGAAACATCACACTTCCTACTCTATTTATGGCATTAATTAAATATTAATTCATTTCAACTTTGAACTGAATAAATATGTGTATCTAGATGGAAGATCAAAGATTGAAGAAAAAAAAATTTTGAATTTACTGTTATTATTTTACAGACCGAAGAGAACAAGCCTATTCAGATGGTTGATTTGTCCTTTGCAATTTCCAACATCCCATCATGCCTTGAAGAACACCCATCAATACTTACATCACTTCTGAGGGGGGTGGAGATAGTCATGATGCAACCTCAAGACTCTGATGATGAGAGCCCAGAAAAACAAATTGTGTTTCAGCCAATCAATTGCCAGCCTGCATTGAAGATGATGGAACAACTTTTAACTGTTTTGGACAAAGGTGTGTTGTAGTATTAGAAACCTGAAACTTGTCCAGGATTTTGCAGCTTTTTCAATTTGTAGGAAATTATAAGCTTTGGTTCCATCGGAATAATGAAGTGATTTCATTAGTTGTCATTGATTTAATTAAGTTTGGGGTGAAGACGTGATAACGTGCCTAGTGGCCCGTCGGAGCTGGTACTTGTATCTCCGGTTTTTGTAGTATCAAGAGGATGAGAGTCCTTGTCTCCCCCTGGACAGGACACTGATCTGTCGCAGGTTAGCTCCCAGCCGAAGCTGGTACTCATTTACTGACCTCGTAAGGATGGAAAGCTGAGTAAAACTTTGGCAGAAAAGAAGGTCACACAATTGTTCCAATTTCGGAAGATGTTCCAGAGCCGAGAAATCAAATCTGTGACCTTGTGTTTGGAAGGCATATACCGACTGCGCCAACCACCCGCCTGAAGACGTGATGCATGTTGAGTTTCTCCAGAGTTTTTATCACATCTAGAAAACCTGGAATTCGAGCATTGTATAATTTTTCTTTCAAGGTCTGGCATAAGCCAACCAGGATGCATGTGATGTGGCCTGACTTAGTGTGCTAGCTTTCGTAAAACGAACCCGGGCACCTGCATTCAATTATCGCATTTCTAATTAAGTCACGCTGCCACCAAAACAGTTGCTATTTGCTTGCTATTTTGAATTGAATAAAGGAAATGATAAATTCAAACTGTTACTTTTGCTTTGAGCTCAACCAAGCTTTGCGAGTCTGATCTTCCATTGAACTTTTTATGCTAGGTGTGGTAACGAGCAGTCAGGGAGAGGCAGCAGCTCATTTACTTCCGACAGAAGTCGTTTCTCTCCAAGAACTGGTAAAATATTTAACTTGTCATCATAATTCAGCAGCATTAGTTAGATGGTTGCGCTTTATAGTCGGTTATTTTGCACGAAGCGTTGAGAATTTGGTTAGATTTTAGGTTTTCAGAGCATTCATAAATCATCATGTAGCAGGAATAGAAATAATTCTTTCATTGAAAAATAAAAATTTTTCCTATAAAAAGGTAATCAAATCTGTTCTGTCAAAATACTTGAGAAAAAAAACTAGTTTTTTGGACCGCACTTTGTTCCGGTTAACTGAATCAGTTACCATCAAAGAGTGTAGATGTACCTAGTTATAGTGAATCAACGTACAAATGTTTCCTGCCTTTAAGGATTCGTGCACATCTTCGAAAACTTTTAAAGTTATAGAATATTAGGGTTTTTTTTGTGGCATCGAATGTCACAGAATTTCGATTAGCCTCATGGAAAATCGTGGAATTGGTATAAATTTGATGGTGTTGTTCAAAAACAATATAAGAAACAAAGGAAACTCATGTACTTGCACGCAACTTCTTATACTTCCCTGCATATTACGTTAATAATAATGCTACATCTGTAAGGAGCATGTGCTATTTTCTTCACCTTAGCTAAAATGCCAGAAAGGAGGTAAACAATAGTTCTGTTCTGAATCATAAATTCAGCGCAAACTAAACGCCACAACTAACACTTGTTACGTGAGTACTTGTGGCTTGGTAGGCCGTTACTCTTTTATTCCCGTTCACCACTCGCATGCAAAAAGTACATGTAGTCTAGTGCATCACTGGGATACGAAAAACCAGGGCTTAAAAAATCTCACTTTGGGAAAAAAACTATAGAGAATCATACACTCCAAACCAGGGCTAACGCCTTCTTTGCAATTCAACGGTTCACTGGAGCAGGAATTCACATTTTGAAACTTAAATCACAATCTGTCCACAGCGTTCAAATCTGAAAAAATAGCGAGTCACTAAAATTCGACTGCGGCACGCAATAAGTTGCTTTATACATGGTAAATTCTCAAAAGATTGTTACTATAAACAAAGCTATATGTTAAATACAATAAATGACCAAATCTTGATTTGATATGACAGTTGCAAAACGAATTGCAGAGCCAACCGAGAGTGATCGCTTATAACGATAACTCCAACAGTTTATATACACTGACAACTGTCATATCAAATCAAGAATGCCGAACATACCATGTCATGCTATGCAGCACCAATCATGCACTCTCGTTCCAAAGACTGACTTAACATAATAGCGAAACGAAACAATTCTCTTGCTAATGCTTTGCAACGAAGATAATTTTCTATACTTTTGAAAAGTGGTAGTTGATGGAAAAATCTGAATAGCCAAGAAAATAGTCATGGAAAGTTATTGAATTTCAGAAATTCAAAAGAGTACAAACCCTGTCTTTAAAAAGAAACCTTTTTTTTGTAAACAGAGTTTTGCTAATAACATATCAAATGAATGAAAATTACAAAACGTCACAAATCAAGCACATGCGTGTTGATAGCTTGAACGTAAAAACCATGATGGGCCTTAACTCATTGTAATAAGTAACAAACCCAATTAGATTACAAGACAACTTAATTCTGAACCTTAAAGTGCATATGAAATAATTTTTTTGCAAAAATTGCTTGTATTTGTTCTTATTATCCAAAATATCTGATTTTAAACGAGCGAAAACTCTTTTATGTGCTATTTTCAACGGTTTGAAAATTCAAAATCTGTGCTTTGTTGTGTCTCCATTTTTGCTTGGCCAAAAGCTCATTATTCACCGGATATGACGTAGCCAGTGGTTCCAAACGTTTTACTGTTATGAGAAACAAGAAGAAATTGACGGGCGATGAAAATTATTTCTCAGCCAGAGGCCAACATATCTGATATTTTTTCATTGAAATGATTTCAGGGTCCAAGAAAATGAAGAAAGAGACAAGACAACGCCGCATTAGAACCACTGGCTATGTCATCAGAACCCAATTCGTCACCAGTCTCCGGGACATCATTAAGGGCTTTTTAACAACTTCGAGGGGTTAAAAAAACGGATTTTTAACCTCTTTTACTATTTTTATTATGCATTTCGGAATCAGGGTGATGCAAACTAGGGATTTATGCAAAAATGTTTTTTAATTCATATGCACTTTAATAAGCCTCATAGTAACCCAGCGACCTAACTATTGAGTCGCACCGTTTTTGACAAAGTGTTTCTATACCACGCAAAGAATCGTAAAAGTTTGCGGACAAGTCTATCATAATTAGCTGAAATGTTTTTTTCTAAAATGTTTTGTCATGGCTGTGTTGTAAGTAGTTCTTTTCGTGCAATCTGTCTTAGTCTATCGTACGAAATTAATAAAATGGCTCACAAGGAATCAATTTGAAACGGAATGGAAACATATCTGCTTTAAAAGATGTTAATGCTAGATAAAACCTTTCTTGAAATGTTTAGATCCATATTTGCGGCTTTAGTTTTCATATCGCTGCATTACAAAAAAAATAAAAATGTAATGGTTAATTGATACAAGCATTATGTTTTTTGGAGAAAACGCGTGATACAATTCCACGATTAGACATGATTCGGCGTTGCTGGTATAAAATTATTTTAAGAACAAACTTTCGACTGTCAGATTACAGCTTTCAACCTGTTATGAATATATTTAAAAGTTTCACATGTCTACATCCTTGAGTTACCTCGGGTAGGTTGTACGATTGGCTACGAGTCTGTGCTGAAACTGCTCCTAATTGGTTTACGATTTTTCTTTTGTTTACGCGTTATCTACCTTGAACCCACTTCAATACTCCTAGCCTCGGTAAAAATGGTATGCTGATGTCACTCCCAGCCATAAGCGGGATATAAATATATTAAAAATATCTGTGTCTCTAAATGTATAGAACGTTCGACAGTAAGTAAAGAAGATATTTAGATGTTTACCTTGGCCTTACCTTTAATTACATACCCTTGTAGTTCTATACCCAGATGGCGTGTGTGTGTTCCCCACAGAAAGCGTTAAATCCTCAGGATGAACCGTTACGCACTTTGTGGAAAAAGTTGAGCCGGACAAGAACTTACTTGGAAAGTGTTGGATTGCATGAAGCACTGCACAAACAACAGAAAGTTGTGATGTGCCCCGAGACTTCAGAACTGATCAACATTCTTTCCATATTTTTCCCAGAAGTGGATTGAAAATGAGTTACTTAGTATTCTTGTAACTGCTATTAAAATAGTTAAGGTGGCTCTACCATTCGCCTTTATGACGTCAGAATGACGAATTTCAAATGATGTGTTGCACGTCACGAATGTGGTATTTTTATTACAAAGCGGTACAAAATTGCTCTGTTATAGGACTTATACTCGAAACGTCAACTTTTTCACTACTTCCGGCGATGATCAACATTTTAAGCTACGTGTATCTTACATGACGTGGTTTTGATGTGTTAAGAAACAATTTGAAAAAGGCTTGGTCATGGGAAATCAATGTAAGGACGTCTTTGAAACAAAACAGTGCTTTTGGCTTTAAAAAACGAAACAGTATAGCATTAAAAGTCGAAAAATGAAAAAAGAAAATTCAGAAGAAATTCTGGTTGTTGACGCATACGTACTGTACTATTTACTTATTTGTCTTTAGTATTAAGCCCGGTTTCCATACAATCGCTCCCGTCGCTACCATCGCTACTGTCGTCGAAAAACGTGTTTCAGCGACGGTAGCGATATATGGAAACATACTCTTCAACTTTGGTAGCGACGGGAGCGATGGTAGCAACGAGCATCGCTGAGATAGAAAAATTTCTATCTCGGCGATAGTCGCGATAGTAGCGACGGCGTATTTTTTAATGGAAACCAATTAAAAATTTAGTAGCGACGGTAGCAACAAAAATGCTTCCCAGATTACATTGTACACCGCAAACATCCGGTACGAAAACTTGTCACTCCTCGCCCATGGTTAAAAATGGCATTCCTTGCAGAAGTAAATGTTGTTTTCTTTATGGAGGAGAGAAACGGAATCTGAAAATCTTAAAGACAGAGGAGCTATTGAAAATATCGCAGAAAGAGGAGTTAATGAAAACAAGACCGAAATAGCTGAGGTCGAGTCCCTGAAAAGAAAAAGAGAAAAGTTTCAAATACAAGCCGGCCATGGAGTACCGGAAATAGTCCAAACAAAAGGACGATATAGAGGCACCATTGCTCCTAACTGCAAACTCTCTTGTAGAACAGGCAAAAAAAATAAAAAATACCAGAGCCCGATAAAGCCGAGCCAGAATGTGAAAACAGTTATTTTATTGTTATTTGAGCCAAGGTCTCCAACCGCGTTAAAGAAGTTGAGCGACAGCAGCGATATATGGAAACACCGTATCGCTACCATCGCTCAAAAATCAAGTTTGTGTCAAAACACGTTTTTCGACGACAGTAGCGATGGTAGCGACGTGAGCGATTATATGGAAAACGGGCTTTAAAAGATTCAGGTGAAAGATGATATTTTCTTTCTTTTGGCACCTTTTGATTTGAAGTGTTTTATTCAAACGAATGCGAATGAGCTATATTTTTTGAAGGAGAAGGAAGATCCAGGCTTCTGACTTTATCCTTCACACTCAACACTTCACCCCTCAAACTTAAGACTTTCAACTTTCCAAATTGTATTTCACAGACGTAGAGCTTTACACTTCCAAACATAGATTCGAATTTCACACTTCCCACGTTAGACTTTGAAATCTTCAGTTTGGATTTCGTACTTCAGACTTCGGCCCTTAAACAAATGCACTTCAAATTTAAGACTTTTCAAGATAACCTCCGCTGTAAAACATTTTAAGGGTTAATTGACATTCATTCTTACCCTTAAACTGATAATGAAAAACATACAGGGTAAAAATCGACAACTATGAGCCGAAATATTTTTTTGTGGGCACGGCCATCTTGAATGTGACTTAACTTGGTCGCAGGGCCAGTCCCTAAACTCGTTCTTATTGTATCAACAAAGTGTAGAGACTGGCACTGATGGCTGCACCCATATAAAAAATATTCAGATCAAATTAGTCAGTTTTTACCCTATATGTATAATTATCAGTTTTGGGGTGAAGAAATCCATGAAGGGGAAAAACTATTTTCAATTAACTCCCAGGGTCCGGTCGTTCAAAGGTCGATTAGCACTAACCCAGGGTTAAGTTTTTAATTCATGCTTGTGTTTCTTACGATCCATAAACTGAC
>JAOEHV020523422.1:0-19760 GCA_025447995.2 Isaurus tuberculatus
GTACGTGAATTTTTTCATGATTCACAGGCCTGACCTCTGTTTAATATTTGAATAGTTTAGAACAGGGTATCAAAATCAAGCCATTTCTAGTCTAGAACAGAGTCAGGTTTGTGAACGTCCAGCAGCACATCCCCATCCGAAATTCTGGTGAGAACCCCCCCCCGGGTAATACCTACCTTTGTTTATACTTTTTACATGTTTACCAACCTTCCCAACCTCTTAATGAACCACCAAACTATCTTTATGCACAACTTTTACCTGTTTCAAAAACATGCCCTTTCTCTCAACGAACCACCAAACTATCTATCCATCTTTATACTTTATATCTGTTTACCTACCTTATCTCTCTAGATACAGATGCGTAAGACCAATTTCCTTTGTATCTAACTTATACCTGTCTATTTGTTCGCCTTTCAACTCACATACCCAACTTCCAACTTATCTCTCCACGTATCCCAATTTAAAGTTTAGAAGTGGGTCTGATGAACTATTTCCAGAAAAACGAGTACATTTTACACCTACTCACTTAACATTTAAAAAATTATATTAAAAGTTTTCAAAACCTCTTTAATTATACTCTAGTGCCATAACTTATAAATACATTCTTTAAATAGTACAACATAAATAAAGTGCAAAAGGTTTATAATATCCCTCCCTAACTTTGTGTTCAGCGAAAGTTCCCATGCTGAAAAAGTATGGTTCCATTAAATAATGAACTTAATAAACATTTAAATAACCTCATTTTATCAGGGTAAAAAAACTATATCTAATAATTTAAAATGAAATCGATGATTGACAATTTGTAAAATTTTCTAGAAGAGACCAAACTATATTCAATTTTTTCAGGGAGGTAGAATGCCTATGGCGTTTTCATTTTCTACATATTATTTGACTTCTTTATGATCTTGTTGTAAGGTTGAACATTAACAAAATGTTTGCAGATGTCAATAATGACTCCATTATAACAACGTGGTGTAAGCAGGTACATCAGATACTCTAGCCAGGTTTCAGCACTAGACTGATCCTCTTATAGAAGGTATTGTCATCAATCCTTATATGGTGTGATTCTTCCGGTTTCTCAGGCGACGAGTCATGAAGAATCCTATCAACTGCATAAGGAAAAAGATTTTCTGTCGTCAGATTATGGAAAAGTGTTCATCTTGTAAAATTTTACCACGGATGATCTCAATCTGAATATGTGGGGTAGTAAGAAAAGGAAAGAGGGTAAGAGAGGGTGGAAGGTTGAGTGGGAGAAGGGGGCATACTGCTATTGACTGGGCGACATCTACCGCCTGGAAATTTTGAATTTTTCTTGCACAGTTTTCCTGTGGTCAAATGTCTTGCATTTCACATAACGGAGTTTGCAGAGAAAATCTTTTATTAATTTTCTTCCAAGACCAAAAATTATGGGTGCTGCACCACCCCCCGCCCGCGCCCCTGAAGTGCCTAAAATCTTCCCTTCATTTTTTTTCTTGTTTTTACCCAAATTTGTTATGATCTATACTAACACAAAATGTAAACAAAAAGAGATATAATTAGCTGAGATTGGCTTTTCTTTCTCCTCTGGCCATATAAAACAACAGTCAACGAAACATACTTAGCGACAGCATAAAGCAAAGGACTATCGTAATACTACATTAAATGGAACGAGAAGTTCTCTAACACATGTTTAAAACATCACTGAGAGTTTGTTTTAAAGAAGTTAAAGAAGTTTTTCCAGTAAATAGCGTGCAAAGCACACTAGAAACATTGATAATAACAGCTTTTTTAACACATACCAAGCACATAGGTGCAGTTATTTAATGAAGAAATGATTTACAGTAGCCATTAAATTATTTGAGCTATAGATCTCTATAGAGGATTAATAAATAAATTTCAAAGGAAAAATTAACGTAAAACCAAGATGGTTGAGATCTAAATAACTGACAGTAAGTAGCCACATGACTTGTTAAAGACTGAAAAGAAACAAAACTGAGACAAAAATTTCCTTTCTTTTTGCTCTTACTTCAAGAACTTGCTTTGCTTCTTTCAAATCTTTAAAATATTGTTTTCAAATGTACGATTTTAATTAGAAAGCTTTAAATTTTAACTAGATCAAGGGCACATTAAATACAGTAGGTGTAGAAAATGTCCCACCCCCTTAAAGGCTCTTGGGGGTGTATAATGTACACTAACCCAAAAAATGTTTTACTAAATAGAGTATGAGGCCAGACTTGTCCAATCTGGCGAGTACAATGATGTACCAAATAACTTATTTTTTGCCTCTCAAAAATAATACTTTATTTAGCTAAGTTTAACCTCAAATCTATGATTAAATTTCAGTCACCATTTCACAACAATTAAGTGTAGCCTCACAAATTAAAGCAAACTTTACCCAGAAATCTTCTCATACAGGTCAGAAAATAAACTTATTCAACAAAGTTCAGTGGTTTTGCCAATTGTGTTATAAATGTACATAAGTACAGTGCATAGATCTCAGTATTAATGATACCAGTTGAGGGGTGAAGGTCGAAGGAAGATGGATAAATGTCTTTTCAATCAAAAGTTGCAAAATTTTATGGTAAAGCTCACCCCTCCCCCCCTTCTGCCCCTTAGGGTTAACCGATTACTAATAACAAAGAAGAACAAATTGAAAAACAGGTATTTAAAAATTCAATTTAATTGTGTATATGAAGGTTTAGCTCACCTGTGTACTGATTGATTTTTCCTAAAATAATTATTTTTAGAAAAAATACTTTAAAAAAAAACTCAAAAGAAGAGTTTACAAATTTTAAGATCAAAGTTTAATCCACATTTCTGTTCCTTGGGGCATTGGGAAAAAAATTACACTAATTAATGTCAAATTATGCTGACACCGGCATGTTCCCTTTCTTCCACCTTTTTTTGCATAACACTTATCAATCATTTGCACACAATCCCACGAGACACAATTGACAATAGACAGGGCTGCCATGTTGGTGTCCCGAACAAAAGAAATTATCAAAATTCTTTTGTCGAGGGTACACCAACATGGCCGCTATGACGTCACGTGAAAACCGAGAATTGATTGTTTAGCTCATGCCTATTTATTAACCAAAAACAAAAAGAATCATTTTAATAAAATGACACATTTAATAATATTTGTGTTACAATATTCAAAAACCAATTTTTGCTGACTATTGTAATCAAAAACAAAGAAAAAATTAGTGTTGCAATATGGTCTTAAGTGTAGAAATCAAAACCACTTCTGATGCTGATAAGAAAAAATTCAACAAAAATTATCAGATAATCTTTACTTTCTGTTAAGTCTTTTTTAATGAATTAAATTATTAGTAAATGGGGCAAAAGAAACTTTCCTTGTTCATACCATAACTTATACTGAACAGTATTAAAACCCTGGACCTTTTTTAGATATGATAAAATTATCATTGACAATACTGCAAGGAAAAGTCTCAAATCAATTAACAATATTTTTTTAAATAATGTACACCAAGGGTAACCATCAGTTTGATTGACATTGTATCATATCATTACTAATAACTAATAGATTTAATACAATAATAATGAGTTTTTATTCTGCACCTTTTTTTAAGTTAGCATGCTTTTAGGTAAATTTATTTCTGTTACAAATCCTATTTCTAATCTTAGCTGTTCAAACTATCTGTTTACAAAAACTTAATATTTTGCAGCTCAAAACTAATATTATAAATACTATTCACAAAATATATTCAAAAAACTGTTTTAAATTTGACATACATTTGTTGCAAAAACAAACCAGATACTTTAGAAAACTCATTGTAAAAAACTCTTGTGAGTTATCATATTATTTTTTTTCAGCTTACAATTAAGCAATCAATTTTTTTTGTCCCACTTCTTTCACACAATTACTGAAGCTATCTAGAATACAAAGAAAGTTGAGCGCGCTGAGGAGAGTTAAGGAGTAGATTAGCATTAATATTGTTTGCTGCCTGCAAGCTATAGGAACTGGCTGGGATTTGATCTTGGGTCCTTGGTGTTCCTTAATCGACAAGCAATGTACACCCCAAACAACTGCAGCAGGAAATATAAAGACAAAGATGACATGAGATCAGCAATATAGATAGAAGTTGAAGTGACTTAGTAAGGTTAAAAGTTAATGCTTTATGCAGTATGTAGTATTAGAAACACACAAAAATTATTTTAATTTTTTACAAGTTCGTTAATATGTTAATAATGAAATTAAAATAGAGAGAGTCATATTTTAAAGGTCATTAGGTGTTTTTTGTGTGATGTCAATTCCTACCATTATGAGACAGAGAAAATCACAATTATATTGCACAAGAAACTCTGAAACCTCATCATGCCTTATGCATACAAATAAGAATTTCTAAAAATAATCTAAATTTTATTAATAAATAATAAATGAAACTTTGAACTGCCTTATATATTGCTAGAAACCTTATTCTGAACAAATTTATAATTATAGTAAAATTACACTGAGCATCAGACCATGCATAAAGTTAGATTGCAGGCCATGCAAGCTCAATAAAGGAAAAAAATGAGAAAATGTACATTTCATAATTTAAGGCAATTAAATTTAAGATGTGGATCAAGCAACAAGGTTAATTAAAAATTAATAAGCTGTATTAATAATATCATAAACCATTGCATCTCATTTAATTTGTGACAGATCTATGCTAAATTATACAGCATAATTTATCTATAGAACTCACATGAAACTGTCAGCAGTAACTAACAATGTTGTGAAGTTTCATGTAAAAAGCACCGCATGAAAGACCGTGAAACTGTCACTGGCAACTTTTTACACTGAAATACAGTGCTTAGCCAAGACTAAATGAATATATATCTAAGTTGATAAATTTTGCTTCATTGCTATAAGGCCTATAAAATGAGCTGACACTAACCTCTGCACAGGAACCCTGACTGTTTTAAATATTTTGCATCAAAAAATACTTTACTCTCCCTGAAACTTCCTAGATGCTTTATATACAAATTCAAACACATCTCTCCCAGTTTCAAATCATTTTCTATGATTACTTTGCTGTTTGAAAATTGTGGGCAGTGCCACTGGTTTGTGCGACGTCACTCTTGCGCTGAAATTTTTCTACACAATGCGGAACCATATTTCAGAAACAAAATACATTTTTAAAACTTAAAATTAAATAAAAATTTTGAATCTGTTACTTTGAATTTCTTGCTCACTTAAAAAACTCTAGGTGCAAGAGTGACATCATGCAAACAAAATTTTGCTGCTTGCGAATTTCAAATTGCAAAGTGGACCATAGAAATTGACCTGAAACTGGAAAAGGCAGGCCAAAATCTCTATTTAAAGCTTGGAGGAAGATTCAAAGACAGTCAAGGTATTTACTGACTCATTTTCATAACAGCTGAGATTCCCTTTCAATTTATGGACAGTAATGTCAGCAGCCTTGGTACCCATATTAGTGGCTGGCAGCAAGTAATAGATTTACACTAGTCTAGCGAGTATGTACTACCTCTGCTTGAGATTATTATATTCAAGCCACATCCCAGAAGCAGTGAACTTTAACTCCTAATTACCTTGTGTTGAAACTTGAGCCTATAACTGTTTACAATGTCATGCTGATGGGGTCTAATTATAGACATACATGTCTATGGCTGCTACATTAAGGCTAACCATTATTAATTTTATTATATAAACAAAAGTGTCTTATAGGGTTTTCTGCTACTGAGAAATGTGGCATTTAAACACACGTAAAAATACGATAAATCAGTGACCTTGATTTTCCGAAAATTTTCAAAACACGCAAAATTATTTAAAAAAAACGATTTTGAAAGTACTTCCGCAAATTTCCGAAGATTTCCGAACACTTCCGAGGATTTCCAAAAATTTTCCGAAGATTTTCAGAAATCCATAAATGCAAAAGAAACCGTTTTTAAACATTTCCGAAGCTTTTCGTAGATTTCCGAAAACTATCGGATAGTTCTCGATGATTTCCAAAGATTTTCCGTAGACGTAGGCATAGGATAAACTATGCAACGCGTTCTCATGGTAAATGTTTATACAATAAACAGAATAATACATAGTCGCTCGGCGATATGGAATTTATTTTCTTGTGTTCAAATTGAACATCTAACTCGTTCGCTGCCCTACCTCGTGAGACACCAATTTGAATACTCGAAAATAAATTCCATATCCTCGCGCACCTATGTATTATTCTATATTTATCATCATGGTAGATTTAAGGGGAGAAGCCCAGAGGCTATGACTCCCTCAGGATGGAAAACATAAAGCATACACACTCAAGCATCTCTTGAAAATTTGTGATTTATAGCTTACCAGTGTGAAGCTGAAGAACAAAGCTACACCACCAGACACTTTTATCCAGTGATTGATTGCATCTCTCAGTTTGTCGTAACATGTATGACAGGTTTTACAGTTTTCATTGGGTTTTTCTTTGCAGCATTTTAACTGTGAACATAATAAACAAAGGCTTAGTGAACTGTCAAAGGATATACGAAAGGCAGTAGAACTTTCTTAACTGTATGTTATCTAAGGTAAACTCAACAAATGGGCAGCTCGGTGCGGGCATACTTGGTAAATATAACTCAGCCTTGCAGCCACAACTTCCTGTGTTCAAAGACCTGCTTTGCTTAGTTTGAACATTTGTGTGACTTTTCCTGCAAAATTTAAAATCATTTTATTTTAACAAGGTCAGTAAAATGAGTACCAGCTTTCCCTGGGAGCTAATCTCCAACGTGTAGGAAAATCAAAGATTTCTCAACTGCTAACACAACAGAAATCAAAACAAAGTCTTAGTTTAGTAAAATCCACTGAACCCATAGGCTCATATATTTAATTTTTACAAGTATTAGGTGGGTATTAGTAAATTAAGGTAAACTCGAAATACAGCATCATGGTCAACTGGCATAAAAGGTTCCTACTGCCTTTTAGCCGACTATGAACAGAATTAACAACACTAGAACACATGTTTTACATTAATTGATTCTAGTAAGAGCTCTCTTCATCTTAACTTTTTTCCCCTCAGTCAGTGAAATCAAATTAAGATGTAAATATTCATAATCATAATCTAAACTATTTTTGCCAGGACTGCCAGCAATAATGATTATAAAATAGTCTTAGAATGGGAATTTATTTTCCTCATACTAGCTTCCTGATGTATATATTTTGTAACTATTAATTGTTATTATTTAGTATTGTATTGCAAACTTGATTAAAATAACCAAATTAAACAAATAAAATTAAAACCAGCAATACCTTAAGGCAAGATGGATGAGACATTTTCCCACTGGTTAAGTTCATAAACTGAGATGAAATTCCACAGCAATCTTTAGTACGTTGGATTTTTGTTTTTGTTTCATTATTTAACTTTCCCCAACCAGCCTCAAGCAGTTGCTTTTGTTGGTCAGATGTGATTGCAAGGGCACCGATTGACACAGACATTTGGATTAAAAACAGAAGAAACATGATAATCATGTACTAGCTTTAGTTAAGGTCACATCATTGCCAACCTGCAGTTATACAACAAAGTTAAATGAGCACTTTTCTTGAGCAGAATCAAACGATCATTTGAGTTCTTTTTTATAAGACTTCTATGAATCAGAGTGCAGTTTATTATTCAAGAGTTTGTGGACTGATTCTCAACCTACAATTATTTTCATTAATTTTTGCTATTAAAACAGACCCTTTTAGCTCAAACATAATAATCATATAATTTACATAATTTTATTTAAATCCTTTCATTGCCAAGTTAAGTTAAGTTCTCTTAGTGACCGAATTTGAAAAATTTTAAACATGCCAAGTTTCTGATATACTGAAAAACAATTTTTCATTAACAAGCAAAAAATTTGTATTCCCTTTGGTGCCTTTGTTAGTCATTAGCATTTTCAAAACTACTTAAATTTCTTCAAGTGTATTACTATAATTATATTATTATTATTATTATTTTCAAAGTTTCCAAATTTTAGAAATTATTTGGGGCTTGCCCCCCCCCCTTCACAAACCCCTTTTTTAGTTGACTTACTTCCTATATTCCCATAGTACTTTGAATAAAACCTAGAAACAACTACAATTATTGGTCCTGTGCAAAGCAAAGAACACAAAAAACTTAGCTTAAGATGTCATGCAGGTTTTAAGCCTTCACCTGGGATTCAAAAGGATACAAAGAAAAGTATAACTTGGCTGTGTTTCACTGCTCCAACCATTCCACATAGTGCAAGAAGTAACAGGAATACGCCACATGTTATAACTCCACCAAGTATTGGCAAGCTTGTCACCACTGAAGTTACTTTAGCATAAACTGCTACTCCTATGAGAACTATAGCTAAAAACTAAAGCATACAACTATTTATTAGTAAGACCTTTTAGTTATTGTTTTTTTAGGGACCCTAACTGAAAAACTCGATAAATACTGGCACACTGCCATACCAAATATCATTGTCATTTACTAAAGTATTAAAAGACAAAGTCCTAGAAAGGCAACCATCAAAGAAACATCGGAAAAAACTGAATAAAATAAAAGAAAACTACTATGTCATGTACACTCATTCGAATTCATGAAGCAAGTAGACAGCAACAATAAAAAAATAATATTTTTCCGCCAGTTGTAAGAAGGAAATAAGTTAAACACACGTGTACAAAAAACGAGAGCACATGTATTTTTTCTTGCAAATTCATAAAGATACAATATAATACCTAAGCAAAAAATATTGGAGCTGAATGACGGTTTTTTGCTTAATGTTTACAAAACAACTCCGGGCTAAAAAGAGAAACCCGGCGAATTAATTTTCATATTGTTAAAAAAATTATTAATGCTGTGTAAATAGGCGCTCTGACCATCGCATGAACTCGAAAATCTTTAGAATTAGCTCAAAACGTCCTCTAAGAAAAATTGTCCCCACCGATATAAGAAATGTTACTGGGATTATTTGAGCTAATCAATTCAATTTCCTATGTTTTCGACTGAGGTTTTAGTTCAGAAAGAATCAAAGGAAATTCGTGGAGTCAGCATGTTAAGCAACAAAAAGCAGAAAAGATAAAAAAATGCTACTTACAATATAAAACGCGTTCAAAGCTACAAGAATATTCTTTGAACAATGATAGGCACAAGACTGTGCTCTGGAGTATTTGGGAGCGTACATCAAAGATCTTTTAGGTTTCTTTCAACACTCCAATCAGTGGAATCAGTTTTCACTGGAATCAAAAATCAATACGACACACGAAAGTCCTTACGTCACATCTGGACAGGACAGTGTGATGGACCTTTTTATTTACACGCTTGTCGCACCTTCTTAAAAACGTGCCTCATTAAGAAAAAAAAGAATATACAAAGAGAACATCAGATTTTTAAAGTGAAAAACATTTAAAAACGAAGTTTCTTAGACTTAGCTATCGTTTCATCCTGAGGATATCAGCAAACACTACCTAGAATTTCCAATAGTGTCCAAGAGTTTTCCTATTACTCAGGATTTACAGCTGAATTTTTAGATGCAGTCTTGTCAGTTCAACTACTGAAAGCTGGCAGCCGGTTAAAAAATTTGCTTTTAGATTTTTGGACTGAAGAGTTTTAAGTTTCTTACTTCAAAAAACCTTTTTTATGTTTTACGGGGCAATTTGAAACAAATACATGATCATAAATTACAAAAAGCAGATTTTAGTGACAGTGTCTTTGCGTCAATGTTCTGCTGAGCCCAATACAAACATGAAAATCTTGCAAATGAAGAGTAAAATAAAATATTTCAGGTTAAAACATACAAACCAATATCACATACCACAAAAGTTTTAAGTGAGAATTATCCAATGGGTTATAAAATAGTTAATAAATTTTTGTAGGATATATAACTTAAGCACTAACATTAACTTTATCCGCGGCCGATTTTAAGATTTTTATTGCCTCAAGTTATAGCGGAAGTTCGCGTTACCTACGATATCCCAATACAACGATGCAACTTCACGTTTCTTTTTCCATACTGTTTTTTTACTAAAGATGAAACAATAATGAAACGATATTAATGAAAGGAGAAACTCAGAAAAAAATCCGAGCCCCAGATGGGTTCAAATCAAACTCCGACGAAGTCCTTTTTCCACGACGTATTCCTTTTACATTTTATTCAACTGATTCTTTTCAAACACCGATGTAGTTCATCATCACCGATTTAAAATACAGATTTTTTCTTTTACGAAAATTTCATAAGCTGATGTACAAAGAGCTGACGGCTTAATCAAAGAAACTCTGCGCAATGCAATTCTGCTTTTTCTGTAAATTGAGAAATTACTATCTACTTTCATTGTTTGACTTCTTCCACAACATTAATTAATGTGAAAAATGGATTGCCGAAAATATAATTGATTGCTATTTGTATTCAAAGCTATTTTTGAGGGTTTTTTTTTCTTTCTTTCCGTTACTGCCGTGAGCTAGAAAGGCATAAAATTCTGGTCACATAACCTTTTCCCTTGAGGGGGCGATTGGAGTTGTTATCTGAACTACTGATTTGCACACTTGAAAACCTTGATTATTGTTTCAGCTCTGCAGACCCTTGAGGCAAATTTAGACCTGTCAAGAGCCATCCATTAAAAAGCAAATAGAAACAATAAGCCCACGCAGTGTTTATGAAATTCTCAATAACAATGATAGAAAATCTTTATAGAAAATCGTTCATTATCGGTGCTGGGTAGCGTAAACAACTGAATCGGCTTTTCTTTCAAGTATTTCCTTTATATTTAGTATGAGCAACATTTGAAACTCAAAGTGCGACAGAAATGAAGTCCACGGCACTTATACCGTTTGTATATTTTAAATTCTTTACGTTGTGTTTCTCACCTTTGGGGCAAGCGAAGGACGTTCAAAACAAAGTGACTGTCTCAACACCATTCGGAGATGTACTTGGAGAGAAGATTGACTTTACTCATAATAACGTTTCAGGAAATCAAAATATAAAATCAATCAGCAGATTTCTTGGTATTCCATTCGCTCAAGCTCCGTTCCATCATCTTCGGTTTCAACCACCATCTGATCCTTTACCTTGGAAGCCAAAGATTTACAACGCGACCTATTTCAGAAGCGCATGCATGCAAGATCCAGTATACATCAATATGTTCTGGAAGAACTTTTCATTGGGTTTCAGCGAAGATTGCTTATACTTAAATGTATACTCTCCAGGAGATTTGAACAAAATGAAATCAATTAATAGATCGGCAAATCCGGTAATGGTTTATATACATGGAGGGGGATATGAAGCCGGTTCTCCGAGCGTTTCTCCCGGTGACATTTTGCCCCTGTGGGAAGTGGTGCTTGTTACAATTCAATATCGTTTAGGTTTTATTGGTTTCTTTACAACGGGAGATCATACGGAACCGGGGAACTATGGGATGTTAGATCAGGTGCAAGCACTAAAATGGGTAAAGAAAAATATTCGCAGCTTTGGCGGGGACCCAGACAAGGTTACCATATTTGGCGAGAGCGCTGGAGGTTCAAGTGTTGGGCTTCATATTCTTTCTCCTCTGAGTAAAGGACTTTTTCATAGAGCTATTGCCATCAGTGGCATAGACTTCTCACCCTTCGCCATTAGTTCAAAGCAAACAGCTCAGCAGCTTAGTAAAGAAAATGCTGCCAAGCTAAAATGCGCCATGTCTGATAAGGAAAACATGCTGTCTTGTCTTCGCAAAGTTGACGCAACGAAACTTATAATTGGTCACCCAAACACCTGGCGACCCTTTGTAGATGGAAATTTTTTAACTGACACACCGCGTAATTTGAGAAGAAACGGGAAGTTTCATAAAGTTGCATTAATGGCTGGATTCACAAGTGATGAGGGAGCGTATTTCATTGATCCTTTCTTGAGCTATAAAGAGCTTAACCGTGCTAGTTTTGCTGACTTTGTAAATATGATTTTTAAAAGTATGCGGTTTTTTGGTCTTGACATTGAAAAAGAAACTGAAGCTCCATTCGAACTTGCGCTACAATCACAGTATCTCCCGTGGCCAGATTCCACGGAGAAAGCAAAACTGATACAGAAAATTATTGACCTAGTGACAGATTACTGTTTTGCTGCCCCAACTGACGCAGTTTTACAAGAGCACAGTAAACTAGCACCTGCATTCATGTATGAATATGGATATCGATCTGCGTTAAGCCCCCGTAGTCCTTGGATGGGGGTGACACATAAGGACGATACACCATTTCAGTTCGGCTTTCCTCTGATGAATCTAGATATCTTGCAAAATTACGACAAAGCGGACCAGAACATGAGTAAACTCATAATTACTTGGTTTACCAACTTTGCAAAGCACGAGAATCCAACACCAAAAGAACTCCGAAAAATCAAGTGGACTCAATTTAACCAATCAAATCGAGCATATCTTTACATTAAGCATCCCCCAGAAACAAGAGCACGATTTCGGTCTTGCAACATGGCATTTTGGAATCGCTATTATCCGTCCTTGGTAAAAAGAAGCCAAGGTGAGAAAATGCTAATTCCGAGCACCTTTATTTGGTCATACCAAGTATTTTTTGCCTTAGTGACAATAATAAACAGGTTAAACTTGATTTAGTAAGCTCTCGTTACACTTGCTTATAAAGAGAACTTCGGGGAAGACCGGAGCGGGGAAGTTTTTTTAAAATGACAATTATTAATGGCGGGAAAAAACGTGCGTGTGTCCGTGTTTTCCGTATTTATGCTTAAAAAACTCGTTAATAACTGTGAACAGACTGCCTTACTTTATTGTATTTGCCATAATGCAAATCGTCAGAGAAAACATTTAATCAAATTGTAAACAAATCATTTAACTTGGTTAATAAACGCACAAAACATTTTTTAAATAATGCCGTATTCAAAGGAAGTATAAATGAGAGGGATTCGTTTGTGGTTGTACTAAGAGTTATCAAGGTCGTGACAAAAATTGTCAACCGAAAGTAATAGTGGCGCTAGAAACAAGTCATGTAAAAAAAAATTTAAAAAAACACTTATTCGATAACCTGAAAAAACACCGCAATCCGATCCGACAACCTGTTCAGAAGTAACCGTCTTATACAATTTTATTACAGGCATCGCTCTCCTAGACCCATGACTCATTAATCTCTGCTGTTTCAAAAGAAGATTTTTCAAGTCACGTTGCAATATTTTTATACAGCGATTTTTGATGCCATTTTTTCGGCGATTTAGACGACAAGAAAAATTCGCACTTGTGAACATCCCGCAATTTTACTGCGATTGTGCAAAATCACGTCACCGCGATATCGCAGATGTTTTGAACATGTTCAAATTAAAACCGCGATATTGGTGCAATTTTCTTCAAAAACGTGCAAAAATTAACACCAAGGTTCTCCTCAAAGGAAATTTGTTACTGCTTCCAGTCAAAACAGTCATAGCAGAAAAAAAGATAGACGCAGGTAAAATTGTCAAAAAAACTGGAAGAAAGAAGATGAAGACATTTTAATCATGTTGAGTGGGGAAGTACAAATTTACGACTCAAGTAACACACCATTTTACTAATACATGCAAATATTTGCTAGATCCATTCCTTTTGGGGGCAAAAAATGATGTTTATGCTGAATAGATAAGCCCAAATTTGACCGAGTAATGACCGTTTACCCCCATAAGGGATGGATTTAGCAAACATTTGCGTTAGTAAAATGTATTGCAACTACTTTGACGAATTACGCCTGCGTCAAGAGTGCAACCGCTGTAAACATTGATTGTATTTCATAAATCCCCGGGAAAATCGCAGCATAAATTACAAAAACTCGCAGTAAAATTGCTGGCTGTTCATACGCGCGAGTTTTTCGCGCCATCAAACTCGCCAAAAAAATCACAGTAAATATCGCGCGTGTGAACGGGCGTTAACATTCCAATAATTTTAATTTCAAGCAGATTAACGCTGACCAGGTGGATAGCGTGAGTAAAATGCCAACAGGTGAGATTAATAAATGTTATCCGAGTAAAGCGATTTAAAAATAAAACAGATCTGATTTATCTTTCTTATAACACTAAATACTATGCATCAGAAGAGGCTTAAAGGCGTAACAAAATGGTTACATAATCTTTAACAACAACAAGCAATAAAAGTACTTGCGTTTCCCTGATAAATAATCTAGTAAAGAGCACAGTTGGAATAAATAAGATAATTAGTTTTTGATGTCTAGGAATTTTAATCAGAGCTTTTTGTCAAAATAGCCCCGGCATCAAGGATCGAAAATCGTTCTTGAAAGGTTTTATTTTCATCATAAGACCCTAAGCCTTTAGTGTAAATAAACTGAGTCTATGCAATCAATGTGCGCTCCTCGAAATGTTAAAATTACTTCATGTTGTAGGTAGCAAGTTTGCCATATACTGCAAGTTTTTTCTACCACTGGTTACCCGATAATCATGTTTTGCCATAATAAAGGATAACTTTATGATTCTACATATTCTTATTTCTGCGACTAATTATCTTTAAAAATCTAACTACATGACGTTCTTTTGTCATTAGCAAAACCTCTAGTTATTTATCCGTCCTATAACATTTTCTCGCTCACAGCAAGACTGTGTTTTTCACCATTTTGCTATTTGGTATTACTAAAAGCACAAAATGATTTACATAAGTTACGTTCTCCGGTTTTTCACGTCACAACTTATTGAGTTTATACACACGCTCTATTTATATAAGTAAAAACTAATAAAATTGTACGAGCGCCCATAAAATATCTTTAATTATTGTTTTTTTTTTTCATGTAAGCCGGTTTTTAAGTTCTGACTAGCTTTCATGCAGCTATAAAGTTCCTGAAAAAAGTTTTGTTGAATGCAAGATTTTCTTTAAAAAATTTAATTCCTGAACGAATGTTCTCTAGATACGATTCTCGGTTTTGTAAACTGAACTTCGAGTTTTTGCTTATGACTCGCATGAACGTGTATACACGTTAAAGAAAGAGTCTATTTCCTCATCTTTTACAAAATTGAAATAGTTGTACCTAAAAAATTTTTTCATTGTTTTGTTTTTGATGCAGTATTTATACTTCAAACATCGTTGAATATTCCATTTAATTTGTGTCTTTCCTTGAAGTTTTGTATTTTAAGGATGTTTTGATGTATACATAAATATACAGCACGATCTTATCGTGGTCTTCCTACAGAAATTAAAAACGAAAGCAGAAACAAACTGAAGAAAACTCAAAATCAAGGAAAATCACACGTTTAAAAGATAAGGATCGATTAGAATGGGCGTGCATGCTTTATCGGAGAACTTATCCTTACTCACACCCTCGCCCATAAAAAAGTGGTTTACTAAGAAGTATGATTTGAATAGTCAATATTTTAAAATATGAGAATGAAGAGTTGGGAGCAGAAGAACGGCAAATCGCTTGCTCTTTCACGGGAGTATCCTTGTCTATTAGTTCTAAAACCTTCGGATAAAATTCATTCCAAAAGGCCATTCGCTCTGGCTCAAAATATTCGGACATTTTTAGCTCCGTTTTTATGCTCAAATATTTCTTCCCAACGCTATCGAACTCTTCCCAGACCGTGCCGTGAACTGGGCTTGGAGTAGGGCGGCCATACTTGGCGAAGTTAGTAAACAGTGTAATGATAGTATCGCTAACATTTCGGTCTTGGTCGTTGAATGTCTTTTTAGAGATAGAGTCTTTGTCTCTAAAATTTGCAAACGGGTGACCAAAAATATAAGGTAAATCTGACAGGTGGGACATAGACCTTCGCTGGGAACTTGTATTATACTGAAACTGGTACATGAACCCTTGTGCTTTCTCTGTGTGCACGGACAGAACCGCGTGTGTTGGCGCAGCAAAACTGTAATCAGTGACAATGTCGTAAAGTTTCTGCTCTACAGAAGGGTTGTGGCTTGATTTATGTCGGGGGGTGTACTGGAACTCTAGGGCGGCCATTATCAAACTGTTAGCTGTACCCTTTCCAGGAAGGCCAGAGTTGTAGTTAGTGATGATCTTAAATGCACGTTTAATTTCGTTTTTAAAATGTGACAAGTGCAGCTTAGAATTCAGGTAACGAATAAAAAAAGAACCTTCATTCTTCGTAAATCCAGCCATAAAAGGAACTTTTGAAAAATTTCCCTGTTGTCTTAGTTGGCGCGGGTTGTCCATTAGAAATATTTTGTCAATAACTGGTCTCCAAGTATTGAACCCGTCAACAGGAATTTTTCTGGCGTCAACTCTTCGAAGACAGTCGATCAGTCTAACGTCGTCTTCAATGGGACAGTTTACAGTTTGCCCAATATGTTTGGTAAAATTAACTGCTTCCTTTAAAGTAGAGTACGAGAACGGTGAAAAATCTACACCGCTGACTGAGATTGCCTGATGGAAAAAATCACGTGACAGTGGAGAGAGAATGTGAAGCGCTACGCTGGACCCCCCGGCGCTTTCACCAAATAAGGTAACTTTTAATGGATTGCCATCGAAAGCTGCAATATTTTCGTTGACCCACTTCAAAGCTGCAACCTGGTCGAGCATGCCGTAGTTGCCGGGAGCAGCAGAATTGCCTGTTGTGACGAAGCCAAACGCATTCAAGCGGTATTGCACAGTTACCACGACAACACCTCTGAGTGCTAGCTGATCACCGGGGCTGGCAACAGGCGAACCGACCTCATAACCACCACCGTGAATATACACCATAACTGGAAAGCCAGACTCGCGACATGTGGTATTTGTTTTGTTTTGCACAGGGACGTAAATGTTCAGGTATAAACAGTCCTCACTATAATCTTTTGAGGTGAAATCCGGCCAAAAGTTCTTATAAAACATAATAGTCTCACTTTCGATAAGCTGAAGACAAGGGCTTTTGAATCGGCTGGCGTTGTATGTGTCTGGTTTCCATGGGGAAGGTCTTTGAGGAGGGCGAAAACGTAGCTCGCCAACTGGAGGGGCGGCATAAGGCACACCGAGAAATTTGTTCACGACTTTGAACTGAGTAGAAGTATTGACGTAAGCTTTTGCGATTCCCACCACCTGCCCATATTTTGTTTTCACAATTACCTCTGCATTACACTGTCCTCTAACCAAACACAAAACCAAGATGATGCAAAAATGGAATCGTTTCATAGAAAGCTGATAAGAACTCATGTTTGACAGACGAGTGACACTGCGTGGTATTGAATAGCTAGGAACTGGAAGCAATCTGTAGCTATTTAGTCAGCATACCCTGAATGACGATAATTTGTTGAGGCGTCACCAACAGTAATGCGATAAGATCGTAGACAAACGTTTTTCAAAATAATGTGATTACTTTTTCGCTCTTTTTCTCTCTTTAACTCGCCTCGCACAGTTGACTATGTGGTCCGCGTTAAGTCATTAAATAAAAGACCGTTAGTGTGAAGACAAACTGAATGCTTTTTTCCTTATGAAAAACCCAAGACGGATGTAAACAATTTGTCCAAAACTAATCAGGCGAAATATAAAGGGGTGCATGCGGATTGCACTGGTTTGTTGACAACTATCATCATTCTAATCTCCGAACTTTAATTGACCTTGGGCATTTGTTACATTGTACTTATTTCATTATGAATATTAAATGAGCGAAGCTTTCATGTCTAACACACGTATTTACTCAATAATGCTTTATAAGTGGTATTAATTTTGTCCCCCGGAGAGTTTTTCAATTTTCTTAAAAATCATTCCTTACATGTCTAAGAAATTTCTTGGCACGATCTCCAACTCAAATAGCATGATGCATGGGAAAAAATACAGTCAATTAGAGCTTGCTAAAAACTACAATTATTTACAGTACACAGTTTCCGCTTGAAAATGACTCGAAAGAATATGTTGTTAGAAGTGCACCGGACAAACAGTTTGGACCAAGATGCCAACTTCTTAGATTAATTAAATTAGGTAATAGTAGTCATATTTTTCAATATCCGAAGGTCATCTGTTGATGATTATAAAAAATGAAAGTTATGTTTTTTATCTCAATTGTTCAGCAATATTATTGAATGCGATTTAAAACATTAAAACTGCGTTGTTGTTTTTTTTATGAAGCTGAAAAAGTTAAAACCAGCAAAACATCACTCAATGGGTCTTGCCGGAACCTGCTCCTCCGCTCCACATCAAAAACCAGAACTATGTCATTGTTTCACGAATTTGCTATTCGAAAATGAAAACAAAATGATTTTTTATGATTTTTGAGACGTTTTTGTCAGTTTCTAAGTTCGACTTTCGCACTTGAAACTTGAAGCAAAATTCTGATGATGAAAGCTCTTGTCAAGAGAAAGAGAAATCATATTTTATAAAACATTAAAGCTAAAAGTAACCTATAAAAATATAAAAATAAAAGCACATTGTTTGAGTTTTAGTCTCTAATAAACTTAAAAGCAGTTTTTTTACTTATTTGATACATAGTATGCATGGACAACAACAAACGACCAACTAAAATAAATGTTTGCTCGTCTATTCTTAATCCTTCATCAGATCTGTTTATATTGCAACATCAACTGATGCGCCAAGCAGGATTGTATGAACCGATTGTCTCAAATTCAAAAATAACTCAAATCAATTTTCGTGTAAAACATTTATGCTTATACGCGCAAAGAGTTTGCTAAAATTTATTGGTTCTATAAAAAGATCGCGTGTAGGCGCAAAAAGCTTAAGTTTTAATCTGTCTAAGTGTCTATTTATATGGTCCCAGCTACCCGAGTAAAGTTCGACGAACCGTTTGTATGAATTAAGGTCTTGAACTCATCTCGGGGAAGCTAGACACCTCAGGTATTGGGTGTGAGTTGTCTTCCATCTGAGACAACTTCGGCTCGCCTACCCGAGTCAATTCGGCTATTATAGAACATGAGCTAGCACCATCTGCAATGTCATCGGCAATGAACATTGAAGTAAAAGCAAGAACTCGTGCGATAGCAAATCGTATTCGCACCACTCGATTGCTGTCTGCACGAAAAAAGGATTGAAAAACTCCTCGCGGGCTTACTGAAACAAAGTCATGCAAGCCAATGATGACGAGAATGGCTGCAAAACATGTTGACAAAAATGTTGAGACAATGTCAAAAGAATATTTAACGAAATATAGCGGCCCATGACGTAGAAAAGGAAATATAGAACGATATTTTGACAAAACTAACCGGTAAAATTAGCGCCTAGTTTCTGACTCGGTTAAAAGTGTCTCAACATTTTTGTCATATAAAGGTTCGATAAAGCTCTGTCGGGGAATACGGGTGTCAAAGGTATCCGTATCCGGGGATACGGGTGTCACGGGTATCCGTATCCGGGGATACGGGTGTCACGGGTAGCCGAGGCCATATAAAAGGGCCCAAAAAGTAAAAATCATAACTAGTGTATTTCCTGAAAAACGTTTGGAGTCAATTATTAACTGTGTAATATTTTTTGTTGTTGTGATTTTTTATCACAAAATTTTCTTATATACTAAAACTTCAAGAAGGCGTGAAAGGACAGAGCCACCCAGCTCAAACCGGGCGCACTCCTTATAGTGCGACAAAAGCAGTTATTTTTAGAATAAATGCACTGAAGAAAGGAGAGGTAAATTTTCTGTTACTTTTTTTAGAACAAATTTTCTCATTCTTGTTAAATAAATAGAAACAAGACCCTTCAAAACCACATTCGACACCCGAGGAAACCTTCCGCTTTTCCCACAAGTTTTTGTATATCCAATAAACCCTCTATAGCTACTACCGGTAAAATTACTTTTTGAAATACACTTGAAATAAATTTTTGTCTAAAAAGACTTGCAAAAACTGCTCTTGCAACGTGAAAAAGAGACGTGGAGACGATGTACAATATTTCAACTGGCCATTACCAGTCTTCTTCAGGTTTAATAAGGTAATT
>JAOEHV020523518.1:0-34993 GCA_025447995.2 Isaurus tuberculatus
CTTCGCTTTATTTATCCTGGTACTCGACCTCACTATTTTCTTTTTTTCCCATGAAAACCATGGAAAGTTTGGGGTGCAGCTTATACGCGGGTGTGGCCTATCCGCGGGTAAATACAGTATATGAATAATCACACGCCTACTGATTTTTTCACTGACAGACCTGGTTTAACTAGAGCCAGTTTTTTTAAGTGCCAAGTGATAATGTGTCTGACTTTCTATATTTTTTCTGCCTAGAGAAAGAGTGATTCTTGGTATTGAAAAGCTCACCATCATTAAAGAACAAGGTGTAACAGTCTGTTTTTAACAGCTGTGCAGTAAAACAGTTCTTTGGATTTGAGAGCCAAGGGCTATAAAACTAATCAAAATGTTTTTGAATTGATTTTAAGAAAGCCTGCAGGTACCCTATGATCAAAACATTTTTTAGTTATAAACTAAAACAGTTTCTTGTGCAACACAGGTTGTTGAGTATAGTGAGATTTCTACATCTACCAGGGAGAAAAGAAGTGCAGATGGAAAGCTTATGTTTAGAGATGGCAACATCTGCAATCACTTTTTTACTTATGAGTTTTTGAAAAGAATTGTAAGGTATGGTTGCTTTAAATTGTTAATAACAAATTACAGGTGCAGATCCAGGAATTTAGGAAAGGGGGGGGGGGCACAAAGTTCTAGCCTAGGCTCCATCTCCTGCACTATCCCCCACATTAAAAAAGCCTTACTAGTTAATTTTTCAGAAAGCCTAAAAGTTCTAGATATAAAAAAAAAACTGAATTTTTGAAATCTATAAACAAGTAATCAGTGATTCCTTGTTTTTTTTTTAAAAAAAATGTTGTCTGCTCATGAATGCAGCAACAATTGTGGTCGTGTTTTCAGCTTTTGTGTCAATTATTATGCATAGCACTCGGTCTGACATGACTATAAACAAATATTTTCACTTTTCGCCAATATATAGCCTAATTATAAAAGTCACTGTCCCACTAAAAAGGGAGCCGCGGCCTGACCGACCCCTCCCCTAAATCCATGCCTGTATTGTATAATATTACTGATTCATTAGGTGATTTAAATTGCAAAAAAATGTTAAAATAATTTAATGATAAAAAGCAATTTAAATTGATCACTATTCTTTCAGACTATTCTATGATTAGTTTAGATTATTTGCTTTTCCCTGAAGAAGGGGCCGGGCAACACCCACAGATCCAAGATCCAATTACGGGGTTCCCAAGGGCCTACGGTTTAACGTCCTTATCCGAGAAGATGCAAAAGTCTAACAATTTGCAGATGTTAGAGCAAAGGCAGCACCTTCTCCTTAATTATTTTAAGACCCTAAGTGTTGGTCCGGCCGGGAATCGAACCCGAGCCTCCCGCTCGATAGACTGGCACTTTACCAACTAGGCTAACCAGGCGATGATGTCATCTGCAAAAACTGAAAAAAAGGATACTGTTACATGTTTTTCTATTTGTACAACTTAAACAAATTCTTTTATCATAGTACTAGTTTGTTAACAAGCAGAGCACTCTTAGTAATATGACCATAAAATTACACACCATCTTGTTATCACTCATAACTACGGTATTATTATATTTATTTTTTATTTATATAATAATTTATTATTGGTAAGTTATATTTTTTAAAGTTTGTAGCTTCTTTATAATTATTTGTTTGTGATTAGTTGTAGTTTCTTTTTTTCTTAGTAGCATTACTTATATGACTAGTTGTTCAAATGAGCCATGGGCTTTTACATGTTTTTATAAACAACAGAAAAGTGTGTCCAATAAAAGCTTATTATATTTATTTAATATTTATTCTTAACTCTGTGCAACATTAAAATATTCATAAAATGTTTATTTTCTGTTAAACTAACTTTTGATTATCCAAATGCTGGTCTCCCACAATTTAGCATCAAAATTGGACTGTAGCTATATAAGTACTGTTGTATTATATTGAATAAAGTTATATTAACTGCCAAGAACAGTAAAATATTAATTTTAAATTAATAAAATCTTTCCTATCTGTTTATAGGGACCATGAACGCGAACTAAAATACCATGTTGCAAAGAAGAAGATTCCTTTTGTTGATGATTCTGGCAAAAGGTATTGGCTGGATTGATATGTACACTTACATACATCAATGAAAGAATATTTGTGATGAGACTTGTAGAGAGGGCTTATCTTAGTTTCAATTCTGTTCCTATATGTAGACTTATAAAATAAAATACAATGATATTGATTTTGAAGTAAATGTGGACAGTAATAATTTAACAAGAGAGATTTTAACATTCTGTTTTCAATGCTTTCTTCATGGTTCAGCATCAAACCAGATAAGCCAAATGGCATCAAGCTGGAGAAATTTATCTTTGATGTGTTTCAGTTTGCTAGGTGAGTTAAAACTCAATTTTAAGGGGTTATAAAATGTTATTAAAATAACAGAAAAATAAAAGTCTAAAGTTTTACTTACCAGCTAAGGTTTTGTACTACCTTTATATAACTGATATATTGTGAGTTCATTTTGTTGCATGCACATGTTGTTCATGCAGTAGCTAAAGAATCCAAGTTCATGAACATGGTTATTGATCTAGGTCTTCTTTCTTTCTTTGTTACAAAGGACTTTTGCTGTCCTTGAGGTTTTACGAGAAAATGAATTTGCTGCTCTCAAAAATGCTCCAAAGTCAAAAAGTGACTGTCCTGAGACATCTCGAGATGCAGTATTTAATCTTCACAAGCGTTACATCGTCAATGCTGGAGGAAAATTTACTGGTGCAGATGGATCAGTGATTTCTGATATCAATGAGTGAGTACTGTATACTATTTTTATAAAGTCGTGTAATGTTAGTTAACATTTTTCAAAAATTTAATTTCAATATTCTTATAATTATAATATTTATTGTTTGTTGCAATGGTAAAGCATTAGATTTACTACATCTTCACAAACTTAAGTGCATTGTCTTATAATTACGCTGTATGTTCCTTGTAAAAACAAACCCAAGTTTCAAGTTTTGTTTATTGTTGTTTGTACTTGCTAATTTTAAAAGTAATTTTCTGGCACAACTTAAGAAAATTGCATGTTCAACTGCAAGCCGACTGTTTTAAAAACCCTGAGTTTTTGCAAAACTGTAGTAACTGTGATCAGACAGTTTAAAGGATGAATTTAAAATTTAACAGCATTCTCTAATTCTCAAATTGTTTAAAATTCCTTCACTCCCATGAGGTGGGACTGTTGAAGTTTTTCTGTGAACCTTAAGGTTTCTTTTGGCCTTCACGGGGTCATTTTTCGGAGTCAGTGATTTAACATATGAACTATGTGGCCTGCCCAGCACAGCTGTGACTAAAACAGTAGAGTGTGAATGCTAATGTAGATTGGCATGGGTGAGCACATTAGTTTCTGAAATTTTATCTTGCCACTTGAAACCAACGAGTATTCTATGGCAGGTGGTGTGGAAGTGGTGCTGCTTCCTGGCATAGTTCAGTTAGACAGTTCTGATTTGCAGCCACAGAGTGGTGTGGTACTTTTACTTTTACTTTGATTTTTACCACTCTTAGATGGACGGAGAGCCTTGAAAGGGCAAGAAGACCCATATGAGAAGGTCTCCGAGGGCCTATGGTTTAACGTCCTTATCCGAGAAGACGCAAAGGTCTAACCATTTGCAGATGTTAGAGCAAATGCAGCACCTCCTCAATTATTTTAAGACCCTAAGTGTTGGTCCGGCCGGGAATGGAACCCGAGCCTCCCGCTCGATAGACTGGCACCTTACCAACTAGGGTAACCAGGCGGCAGTTAAAATTAAGGACTATATTCTTAAAGACCTTCGGCTTGGTCTCCACAGTCAAAACTCCTTTATCCCACACAATCAAGTTGTGGAGTATGTTGTAGGAAGCACTGTATTTGGCAAGTATGCAAAATCTATGTTACGAGACCTGGAGAATATGTATCTACCTACCATACTTAAGCTAATATATTGACTTTAGCAGGTCAGCGATTTTGACCAACTCACCAGAATCACTAACATTTATTTAGCAGCTGTTGACAATAATAGCCTAAAGGTGCATCATCACTTGTCAATTAATAGCTACTATGTATTTTAATGTTCAATGCAGGGTTCCTGTTGTATGTGAAGTGTCTCCTCTACTTTCATATGCAGGCGAAGTAAGTATTTTATTCCTGTTGATTTTTGGTCATTTATTTGCATTTGATAAAAAATTACAACCAAACGCTATTTAAATTACTTCTGTTTTTCTTTTGCTATTCTTCCACCCGAATAAGGTTTTGCTTTAGACAAGAGTTTTGATAAATTCCGTCTTTTAATATTTGTTTTGTTCATTTTAGGGTCTTGAAGAACGTGTCAAAGATTGTACGTTTCCAGCGTCAGAAGTTCTCCATCTGCAGTCTAAAAAAGAGTTAACAGAGAACGGGATGGCCTTGCCCGAGGCTAAGAAGGCTAAGATAGAATAGTTTAACTTTAGTAGCTAGAGAATTAGGTGCTTTTCAATCATACTAAAAATCATATTTACATCACACAGGGCTGCAAATAATTTTTTTTTTTTGCTCTTGAAAGGATATATGTCCGACTAAGACACCATCTTGGTCAGAGAAAACAAAATTTTGTTTGGAAATTTTCAAAAGTTCGAACTTTATAGCTTTACAACCTTGTTTCGTTATTTCGGGATCGTCCTAACACAAAGTAAGATTACTCGGGGTAAGTTTTTATTTTTCCTATTCATGATGTCCACGATTTTCGATAAAATTATTATCCGGACATAATTTCCAAACACGGTTTCGGTTTCGTACTAGCAAGTCTTTGCCGGCGGATGTCCGATGATCGACAGTTATTTTTAGCCCTGAGATATGTACCATTACATGTAGGTAGTTTTTTTGAAAAGTCTATAGGTAGTTCAAAATTGATATATTAATCATTGTTTAGTATTAAAATGTTCTGTGGAACTTATTATTTTGATTCAATTTTATTAAAGTGTTTTTTAGCTAACCATCTTAACGAATTCTTTAAAACGATACAAAATTTGCCAAACTAATTTCGAATAAACCAGGATTATGACAGCAAATCAGCAAAATCGACTGATTCAAAAGTTAGAATGAATGACACCGATCTTTTCTACTCTTCAAGACAAACAAAGTGAATCGTCACTTTTTAACTGGTTCAAAAGTTAGAGTGAATAACACCAATCATTTCAAAAAATCAAAAGATCTTAATTTTAATAATGTTTTGCAAAATGAGGCTCCTATGACACAGGTTCATACAGGCCTGAAAAACCTGGGAAAGTCAGAGAATTTATTTAAGTTCACATAAAAGTCAGGGGAAAAGAAAAATACGGATGCCGATATTTAATAATTCATTATGTAGCAGTGTTTTTTAACTAACATTCGAAGGGTAAATTAGGAGGTAGTGGTCAGGGAAAAACCTGAAAAATAGCCTGGAAAACCTGGAAAGTCAGGGAATTTCAATACAAAAAGATTTTGATTGGCGTACTAGCTTTGTATTGTTTATTATCCAATCAGATTTAAGTGTTTAAGGATGTAATTGCACGAAATTACAAATTTCTGCAGGGAATTACACATTTTTGCACATAATTACAAAGTAATTGCACTGCTCTTGACCAATCAGAATCAAGTAATTTTTTCATTTATATGATTAAAGATATATTTACCAAATTTAGGAGGTGCATTTAATTTTAAATTTATTATTAAATTATTACTAAATTGTTGCTATTTAGACCTTTTTACATTGTCTTGGAAATAAAATTCGTTTTGCTTTTGCATCGGGTCTTTGTGGGTGTAGAGCAGTATGGTTAGACAAACAGCCAACCTCACTCTCCTTAATTAATTAATTAACTCTAATTAACTAATTAATGGTGCTTTTATTGGGTGAGGGTTGGGGGGGGGGATTCAATAGATGAGAAGTATCTATAGGACAGAGGCGTCTTTTTTTACAGCTGTATATTCGCAAACAAAACTTTTGTCAAATTACAGGAATTTCTTTAACGCCAGCGTGCCCGCACTGTCCTTCCCCAGTACACTTTTCGAAATTCCTGGACCCTGCTGCATGGGTCCGTCATGGCACTGCATACTAATATGTAATAAAAAAAGCTCTAAATATGTTTTAAAATTCTAAAGAAAAATCTTGAAATTTCTGAGTACCTTTCTTAATATCTCAAAAATATAATTTTTTCAAAGATTTCAAAACAACTACCCTCATCAAGCCGGAAACTCTAGACTGTACGATAGCCCCCCTTTTTGCCATAGTCCTAAATTTTGAAGCGCTGCACAAAAAGAAAAGTTAAATAGAGAAAAGCCTCGCGCGCAGTCAGCGATAGAGGAGAATGGGGAGAGGGTCCTCCCCATTCCTTGTTATCGCAGGCCGTGCGGGAGGCTTTTTCTTTCGACTCATTCTTTTTTGTGACCGCGCTTCGAATTTAGGATTACAGCTAAAAGAGGGAGCTGTCATACAGTCTATTGAAACTCTATATAAGAAAAAAATATACGACCAACAGTCAAATCGCGAGAGGAAAGCAAAGAACTAGTTCTAACATAACAGCTTGCTTTCATGTCTAATCTGCTGGTTTTTAGAGCTTAATATTAGTATTTGATCATTCAAGACAATAAGTATTTTACCCTACACTGTGTTTTTTAGGTTTATCAAGTACATTTCACCTAGGAGTACCATTTTTCTTTGCCATCATTGTTTGTTGCGTTCGACGAAGGAGAACGCTTTCTAATCTTGACGTCACGGCTAGATGCTATACTTTTTTGAGAATTTTGTGTAACATTTGCCTCGTTTTCGTGTATATGGCATTTGCCTCCATTTCGTGTGGTTCCATGCGCTCTGCGCAGTTCTCCATATTTTGGGAAGGTCAGTTTTGTGTGCTTTGCTGTTCTGAGCTGCCCTTTGTGTATTGTATTGTGTGAAGGTAAGTCGAATTGTGTTATTTTTTACCTTAAAATGGTATATATGAATAACGATACTTGTTTCTAGGAAAAACACGCTGTTTTTCGAGTTGGACTCGATGCTGAGCTTCGAGCAAGATTTTGCATGTTTTTCGTCGAACGCATTCACTATAATCTTGATTACTACTAACTAGTTTTATCTTATTAGTTCGTACCCCTGCTCTTTTTCTATCAAATTCTTTTCTTTACGTATCCCTGGAGGACCAGGATACCTCCTGTGGTATCATTGTTCATTGTTCTCCTTCTTTTGTTATTTTTTCTTGCTGTTTGCATGCTTGACCGCGTGCATTTTACTATATCTTGGACTATTAGAATATTCTCCGCATATCTGATGAGCCGTTGAATAGCGAAAGATAAATGTAAAATATTTATTGACGTTTTACAACAACAGTTTTAGGCCACAATCAGCACTCATTCAATCATTTTTAACTTCCCTGCAACACTGGCAAAAATCTCGTCAAGTTACATCTAGTTTAAATCACATTAATTTATATCAATGGATTTAAAATCAAATGCATGGTTGCATGTAAATTAACATAGCTTATAATACATGTAAATTGCCTTAGCACTGACAAAAAATTTACCGCGTTCGGTAGAATAGGTTACTGACCTACAAACTTAGAAACATCTGCAAGCTCACGACAGTGTATGCCACATTTTGAAATGGCACAACTTGCTAAATGTTCATGCAACGGCCTGGCTTAGTGTTTCAGTGTTATCTGGCTAGATCCTTCAACGAGCCAAGTAGCCAGTGGGGGCCGCATTTATATTCAGTTTCTGTATACTGTCAGATGACTCCCTATCCGAGGAACACTAATCCATTGCAGGTTATCTCCCCTGATACCATCATACGCTGGTACTTTATTTACCGACCTCGTAAGGATTGAAGGCTGAGTCAGTTTTGACACAAAAGAAGGCAGACAATCTTATCAAAAAATTTACATGGCCAATGATCGAACCAGTTGGAACTAGAATTGTTACCAACTGGAGGAGCATTTTCGTCTGTTTTACCAAATCATCGCATTTTCACGAAGTTTTATTGCTTTGCCGTCAAGTTCCTTCCCTTGATGTCTGTGTTGTCCAGCTATGTATCTTTTAGTTTCTTTTGTTTCAACATCCGATTTTTTCGTTTCCGGTTCGAGTGAATATCGCTTGAGAAGCGTAAATCTATCGTGCACTTGTACATCTGCGACGTCATATGTGCGTCGGAAAGATGACAGAACCACGTGATTATTGTTTGTTCTCTCATCCTGTATTGTGAAGCTTGAAGACCTAGAAAGTTTTCGTTTGGAGAATCGATAAAATTTGCGGAAGATGTTCCAGTCGTGACTACTGTGATAAATTTCGGGGGTGGAGTGGGTGAGTCGTCCTTTTGGTCGGCTTCTCTCCTTAAAAATAAAATAATTGAACACACAATTAACTATAAATTAATCTCAGCTTATTACTAGATCTAATATTTTTAAAATGAGTAACAAGAAAACAAAACTGAAGAACTTGAATGAACGTATAATATTTACTCGAGGTCGAATTTTGTTTTTGATTATTATTGAACGTAGTTTTATGAGTTATTACTATGATTTAGTCGCTATCTATCGCAAATAATTTATTCTGATTGGCTACCGTATTTCATGTAATAGATATTGTCCGTGGGCTGATGCCCGTATGTACACAACAATCCATAAAAGCGTCCACTTCCTGGTTTTCGGACGCGTTTCTGAAGATGATTTTATTTTGTTCCCTCTAAATGACAACAAAATTCAAGATAAATAAAGGCAGCGCTAGCAACTAAATAAGGCGTTAAAATTTTCAAAGGTAAAATAAAATAATTTGAACTCTGCAGACAGTCGACCGAACAAAACTGTATAGTTAACATTCATTGTTTGACTTTAACGTTACATTTTATATCAAACAAGTATCGTTGTAGTTTTGTCTCCCAGAGAGAAAAACGGGCATTTTGTTCCCGACAGACCAAAATATATAGATTTCCATTAAGTGTTTTAATGCATTTTCTGGAATAGTTGAGAGGTGTTAGAACGTACAGAGCTCTCGGCCATTTGGAGTCCGGGTAAATCGGCCAATTGGCTTTTTGCCGTATACCATGGTCTGTTGACGCATTCGTCCTCGAATTTTAATTGTTATTAAATATTTTTGCTCTCTATATAGTATTAGACTCTACTCCCTTAATAGTTCATTGGTCATTAAAGTAACCTAACACAACGACAAGTCTAATACCATAAGCAACGTAACACTAAAAAAAAAGAATTGGGAGAGAAAGCTTAAGTGGGAGGGGAAGGACGGGGGGGGGAAGATAATTCAAGATTGTGAAGTACAGCAGATTTATTACCGACGCGTTACTTCTAATACATGATCAATAAAGTCACGCTTTTTACTAAATAACATCAATCGAGTTTGAGCTCGTAAAATAACTGCTGGTGTTTGGAATACAGTGTTTTGAAAATTTAAGGTAAAAACTTACCGTCACGACTGCTCGATATCTGCGATTAGCGCCGTCAGATTCATTGTCACTTGAGCTTTTATCACCATGTGATATCGATAAATACCGCGTGGCACCAGTACTTATAGAATAATCTGAATCAGAGCCAGATTCTGAGGTTGACTTATAATAGTTTGCCTGGACAAACTCTGATGAATAAGCGGAGTATTTTGGTACAGTTTGGTCTCTATCGCGGGATAAACTCCTTGATTTCTTTTGAAGATTCAAATCAACTGAAGTCCATTTTCTGATAGAAATACCACTGATCCCGTGCCCATGGGAACGAGAGTGATGGTGTGAAAAACTTTGCGGCCTTCTCTTCTTATTCTTGCCAGTTATATTTGGATGCTTGGCTGTTTCGGGAAGGGTGTTAGATCTGGGACGACCTGCCGGCGGGTCGCGTGTAACTGTTCTGGGTGACAACTGAAGTGAAAAGTTGCTTTGTCTGAAGTCTTTCCAAACTGCCTTTCTTTCAAATCTGACCTTTTTCTTGGAAGTTTTTTCTTTTTCCAAAAGATCGAAGTAGTCTTTTTCTTGCATTGCTTCTACCTACAGATAAAAGGGACACAACGATAAAACACCAACATCAGAAACATTAATAACAACAAAAACAACAGGAACCACAACAAAAACAACAACACTTGCAATAGTGATCATAACAACAACGAAACTGACAATAACAACAACAGTTTTCTTTATAACGACATTGGTAATAACAACAATAATAGAGACCATAGCAACAACACTGGCAATTACAACAACAACAAAGTCTCCTTAACAACAACAATAACAACAAAAACAATGACCATAACCTAACGACAGGACCAATTAAATAACAGCATCAGCATCGACATCGGCATTGACATCGACAACGACATATCTTTTTAACTACCTTACAACAGCTCTCTGAACAACAAAAAAGACGGCAACGAGAACAATATTTAGTTTAGTCGATATACTTACCTTAGCTAACCAGCCAGCACAGCCTTCATTACCACAGCACACGGCCAACTCGTAAGGGGTGCGGCCGGCCGAGTCACGTTGTTTTGGAGAAGCACCACTGCATTGAAAAATTAGAAAAAGTGGAAGATAGAAAAGTCTTAATAAATTGGGGACAAAAACGTTAAGCAAATCCTGATGAGCGGTGAACACGTGCAAGGGGATGTGATAACACAAAAGTCGGCTCTGTGTCTTCTTAGAATATCTTAAACTGCTACAAAAGGAATTGTAAGTTCAACCCGCCCGTTGCACACCTTTTATTATAAGTTTTAGGCTTTCTTTTAACAGAATATGTAGCACATAACACAAAAACGTAACGTTAATTTCAACAATTTGAAAAAAAAATTAAAGAATCAGAAAGAGCCAGCACAAATGCATGCGTGTTAATCGAATTACTAAGGGGTCTGCCAAAATAGTGCCGGGGGTGATCAAATGTTCCTTAATTAATATAAAACTTAGAAATTGGTGAGTCATCACAAGTAATGGAGGCTTAGGCACAAGAAATTAGATGCTACACTATTCTGCAGTTGGTAAGATCTCTGCTTTCCAACCACAAGGTCCCCAGTTCGATCCCGGCTATTTCCCGAGATTTTCGAATATTTGTGTGACCTTCTTTTTCGCCTAAGCCAACTCAGCTTTCCATCCTTCCGGGGTAGGTAAATGAGTACCGGCATTTACTGGGAGCTAACCTGCGATGGATTAGTGTCCCGTCCAGGGGGAGTCAATGACTCTCATCCGCTTAACACTACAGAAACCGGAGATAAGCGACGGCTCTAATGGGCCACTAGGGTCGTAAAGGATTTAGCTAGGTATACCCCACATGCAAACATTTCACTTTTACTGTTCTTTTATAAATCGTGTGGGAACCCGAGTAAGTTTTTCAGCTATGCCATGTTGATGAAGTCTGATAAGACCAAAAAAGCTGACCATAGTTGCTAAAAAAAAGTTTATTTATGGTAAATTTAAGCGTAATGCCCACTACCAACGAAGCCTTAGTTATCATTCCAGCCACATCCCACAAGCGTTATGCTTTTACTGTTGCATATCGGGCGGCTTGGAAGGTATACAGGACGAAACTAAAAGTGCCTTACAATGTAACAAGAAGTTTGACGACCTCTAAATGACCCTGGTCTGCTGCAACGTGTAAGGGAGTTGATTGTGTGCTGCTTTGTTCGTCCGCCGACTGAATATGATTGTAGAAATTCTCCAGCAGCCACTGAACACAAACCCTGTGACCGCTGGCTGCCGCTGAAATACCAACAAAATAATAAACAAACCATAAACTTAGAAAGAAAAACTTAGAAACTTGCTTAACTTTGAAAGAAATAAAAAAAAATCAGACCTCTTGTGGGTCTTGAACCTATAATGAACCCTCCGAATTTTGAGCAGACGTTCAACTGCACAAGGACAAGTGAAGCTACATACAAGAATATAAATTTATAGTTAGATTTTAGCTACGGAACTGAGATAGAAGAGATTGTTCTAGTATCCAATGGTACTCAAGTGCGTCAAGATTCATATATAAATATTTATCGTACAAATACTGTGATTTTTTATTTAAAGCATACAGCTCTTGGTGGTGTTTAGCTCAGTCTAATATTTGAGCCATTGATGTTGATACTAATAAGAACCAAGAGCGCGCGCACAATCCTCGATGACTGCTTGCTGACATCTTGAAAAACCTGCTTCTTCTTGGCAGGTATTTTAGATAGTTGGCTTACATGTAAGAGGATAGTTTTTATCTTTCAGCGAAACAACTGCCAAAGCGCTAGCACAATCGTTTCGAAAAAAACAGACACTCCGAGCCTCTTGGCAACTTCCATGGATTTTCAAATGAATTTTACTGTTCTTTCTTACATCTTGGCTTATTACTATTGAAGTTGTAAGCATTATACAAAATAACTTTCAAGGGATTTTAATCCAGTTCACGATTGCTTTGAAACTTGTGGCATGCTATCCGATCATGGTAAATCTTCGTTAAAACATTTCTCGAACCACGTCAGGAAAATGATTTTGTTTCTTCCTTAGTCACTCACCTTAGAACTAACTTAGAAAATCCCCGCCCTCTCCTCCCTTAACGCAATCCTCATACGCAAAAGTAATTGGCTTTTTTATCACGTGGCAAATGTCCCTAGCAACTAGCCGTTGGCAGGTAAGCTAACTATAATTGCTTTTGCAACCATGCAAGTCTCACACAGAAATCCAAATGTTATGGTAGTTTTTCACCTGGATTTTCGGTCCCTGATGACCGATAAAAAAAATTAAAAACAAACTTTTTTCTAACATTGATTGCCAACAAAACTTGCTGCCTACCATGAAACGGAACTCCTTTTAATTATTTAATGTCGATCGAGTAACAGACAAAAAAAATTAAAAAAAAAAACAGCTTTTTGTGTAAAACTTTTATGATTGTCAAGCAACTGCAAGTAGCTTGCGTTACCCGTCTATGGCTCGTTGCTAGGGACAGTTATCACGTGATTAAAAAAGGCCAATTGTCTATTACCACTTGTTTCACTGCTTCTTTTAATAATAAGATATTTCTCTCACCAAAATGCAAAGGTGTACAACCATTTTGATCTTTAACAGTGGCGTCACATCCAGCTGACTCGACCAGAAACCTCACACAGTCAAGATGACCTTCTTGAGCCGCCGAATGAACAGCGGTCATTCCATCATTGGACACGTGATTCCTGGCTGGACCAGAATGCTTTGCAAGCCACTTAAGGCATTCCAGATTGCCTTCTTGTGCTGTATTAGTAAATTTAAAAGAAATGTAACCACTTTCATTTGGATTTAATCAACTTTTATTCCTTTATGTTATTTTGTGGTTTGTAAAAGAAATTGATTTTATAAGAAAAAATACCAGTTTTTTTAAGTTATTCAACAATAGCAGACATATGTAAATTAGTGAAACAGCTCGATAAACGAAGTTTCTATAAATACATTTTACTGTTAGGATTATATTGAATTATAAAATCATTACTTAAGAAACAACTTTAGCATCTATTCGGGCTAATAATCTCCACGCCGAAGAAAGACAGTTCAAGCAGGTCTTTTTCATAAATGTGTTATTTTTTGTAGTGAGTTGCAAGTTACTTCTTAAGACTGCGATGCTTCATAAGATCAGATGAGATAAGCAATGTTGTTACCACCGATAAGCTGAACACGTACCTGCAAAATACAATGGAGTGGCTCCAGTTTTGTCCTATATAGGCAGAGAATATAGTCCATTTTTAAATCTTCTTTCTACATACTGACTGTAACAGTGAGTGTAATACTTACACTTATAATAACAGCAGTAGTCAACAGTATCATGCAGTACCATAAACAGAGTTATTTAAAACAAGAAGCCATGTGCTAGTTAACAGTATTAGTGACAGTAAAAACTAAAAGTAACAATCACAGTGTTAGTTCAGAGAGTCATTAACAGTAACCAACAATAATAGTAGTAATAACAGTAACAGTAGCAGTAACAGTAGTAGTAGTAGCAGTAGCAGTAGCAGTACTTTAGTAGTTGTCACTCGCGAAATCAGGGTCTCGGTTGACAGAGCTTTAGCCTTTCAGTGGTTTTAACAATTGATCTGCATGGCTTTATTGCCGAAACTTCCTTTTTTATGAGAATACAATAGATGTTATAATTCAAAGGCCCCTTCCATTTCTCTGATATTAAAAAATATGTCAGGTGTTTATTAGCTTTTCGTCTATAAATTGATCACTAAATCAAAACAATCAATCGTAGATTAAAATTATATTAGTATTAACTCTCTAGGAGAAAAAAATTTATTATAATATAGATTTCCAAATTTATGTCGACATTATCTTCTTGCTATACCTTCCAACTTGCTGTTTTTGGACATCTCTTGCAAATCCATCTCAAACAATCTTTATGACCTCCAGCGGCCGCGTAGTGGGCTGGAACCGACCCTTCTACAGATCTAAAGAAAAATTAGATGTATATCAAAGAAAGATATTTACAGTAGCAAGAAGTTTGTAAAAACAGGAATGCTCGGATGTTTGTTTTCTTAATTGGTGTGTCATTTTCTAGAATCACTAGAATTAAAGATAATATTGTCCAAAATGCAGCAGCTGAAATCATAGAGCGACAGTTGTCACTCTCTCTAAAATACAAATTAAAATGTGTTAGGCTCTCTCTTTCCGTAACCACAACCGGATATTACACTCACTGTAAGTTTTTTTTCATAAATGTGGAATTTCATAGTTTTATCAAAGAATTGGTTCGGCTTGTTGTAAGTTTTGTTTCTAACTTTGTGATCTCTTTGCAAAGATGAGTTTTTGAGGCATTGTTTCTCGGAAATGTTGAACAGTTTACAAATAGACTGTCGATAGACTAACGCGAGAAAAAATTAGCAAAATTATCACCAAGAATGAAAACAAATTCCTTGTCAAAAGTATGAAAGGTTAGAATGTTTTGGTTCAAAGTAAGTTATAGATACAATGTTTTAGGGTTCTGATAGCGAATTATTAATTTTGCGTATAATGTTCAACAGTCACAAATTTTTGAAATGTCAAACTAAAAAAATTGACCGGAAAACAATATATCAGAAAAAAACGGCTAAATAAAACCAAACCTAAATCACTCCAAGAAACGTACCTCTGTTTCAAAGTGGCACCATGCTTACATAACCATTTGAGAACCGTTAAAAATCCTCTGAAGGCAGCATGGTGAACATGATTCATTCCCGCCTCATCAAAACGGTTGAGTTGCAACGTTCCGAGAAAAAAGCTTTCTCGAAGACATTGTAGGTACTCTGTTTCGTTTGATTTAACTCTGGCCATAGATGTTGTACTACTCTTGTAACAGCATGGTATTAATTCTTGAAAGAACTTCTAGTTTTTAAACGCAGCGTTGACACAAGTTGACAATATTAAAAACTCGGCTTTTTAACGAAGCTTAATACGAGGTTTTCCCCAACAGCGACCCTTATTTGTTTTGTAATCGTCCCTCCTTCGCAAGAAAGTTACATCAGTTTTCAGATTCGAAAACAGTTTGTGTCCATAAAAAACGTGACGTTTTTGTTGAGTCCGTTTTTCTCGCCGAGTTTGAAAACCAAAATCATGATTTTATCCCGCCACATTTTCTCTTTTCTTTGTTTATATTATTAATTAGTGATGAGATTGTCTCACCTTTTGAACAAATAGATAAATGGAACAAATAAGCGAAAGGTTAAATCGTATTTATCGATAAAAAATTAAAAACTTTATTTTTTATGACACATTTCGTGTGTCAACGAAAAATTTATGTACACAAATAATTTATCTCTAAAGGCCATTGGCGACTTGTCGTATATGGTTGTGACGTCACAAGGTGTCTGCATGATTTCTTTGAAAAGTATAATGAAGATAAAAAACTTTCAACATGCTAAACTCAAATTAACAAAACATAATGAAGTTCCTTTTTGTCATGAAAACGTTTCTTTTATGCCATGATTCTCACTTTGTCTATTGAACTAATTCAACTAAAAAATATAAACTTATTGTATTAAGCTGAAAATTAAAACAAATTATCTTTATAATTCTTAAAAAACTGAATAATATCAATACTTTGCCTTTAATAAAACAACGATAAAACATGTACTGAATATATTACGATTATCAGTAAAATCTTCGAAATTCCACCATAATCAAACACTACTTTTCAACACGTAAAAGATTCAGTACATTTATCAGTTTTTGGATCCAGTTTAACGTCAAATATTCTACTTCTCCGGTCAGTATCACGAAATTCTTAAAAGTATTAATAATTCAAAAGAAGCGCATCAATATAAAGGTCCAGGGTTCTTCAATACCACAAAATTAATATTTTTGGTTGCAAAAAATCAACGCGTAATTTCTAAACTCAAGTAAGTATTTTTGAATATATATCTGAAAGTGCAACAACTTCGTTACAAAAATGCTCCGCATGTTACTTTCACGAAAAAGATACTTAAAGCAAGATATGTCAATTCGAACCCACCCCCACCACAGTTCCTTGCTATTGGCCTGCAAGAAGTATCTTTAGAGAAAAGAACGAGAATGAAGTCAACTGTGTAACAAAGAAACTTTTTAAGGACCAGTTACTTCGGAACTTGTTTACAAAACTGTCTTAATGTTATAAATAGATTGGACTCGTCTCTTATATGATGTTAGTTCTGACGTTTTAACACTAACTGCATGATGGAACAAAAACGTCAATTTATTTCAGTTCTCCAAAGAAATGATGAGGATAACAGCTTAGTGTTTTCAAAAGAGTTCTCTACAATTTTCCCGTTAAGAGAACATCAGGGACTTTCAGGGCTCTGAAAAATTTCCATGGCCCGTATGAACCCTGAATAACAATATATTGAAGGGGTTTAATGTCCAGTACAGACGCGGTCTAAGAGTATATTGTGGAGACTGCGAGTTTACGGCGGTGTTGATGGTGCAATTGGTAAGATCTCTACTTTCAGCAGATCCTAGACTCGATTCGCGGCTCTGCCGAAATTTGGCATTTGTGTGACCTTCTTTTCCGCCAGAGCGTACTCAGCTTTCCATCCGAACGAGGTCGGACCGGGAGCTTGCTCCGATGTGGTGTCCCATCCAGGGGGGTCATAGACTCTAATACGCTTAACATTACAGAAACCGAGGATAACCGGCTCCTAGGGCCACTTAGCTAGCAAGTAGTTAGTACTAACACGCATATAACCACGCGCTTTATCTCCTCAAAGATGTACTTTATTAGATTTTTTTAAGGACAACTATTCAACCAGTATCACATCCAATAAAGAATACGCTTTCACTTATCTTTAATATTATTCATTTAAACATTGAACTATCACAGTTTTACAGTTTCGGAGAGCAAAGTCATAAACTCTGAGCCAGTTCGTATAGCTTCAGTCATGCTTGAAGTGTATCCAGGACGTGATCATACCAAGTACCAAATCCTGTTAGGTAATGTGATTAAGTTCTAGCTTGGCTTGTTCATAGCATAGTACATCTCCAACGGCTTATTAACTTTCCAGTACTGCAAAGAACAGTGGATTAAAGTTAATAAAGAATCAAAATATGGCAACACAGTATATTATTCGTATAAACCTATTTCAATGAAAGTTACTTGCGTTATTCAAGAACCATGATTTATAGTGCACTATGAGAACAACCCAATTTAGGGTTATAGGGAGTCAGGTTGGCCTATAGTGGTTATTACTCCTGGGTTTCGCACGTAGGCTGAGATATATCAATCTTAAACTGACTCCGAGGGTTTTTCTCCGGGATCTCCGGTTTTCTTTCTTCCCTCCACTGAAATGACTTTCACACCAAAATCTGTGCCGTTGACCCCTTAAAAATTAGTCTCTAGCAAGGGAGACTGGGCTACCACTCCCTGGGAGTAAAGATGTCTATTAAAATGCTCATTTTCTGTTTATTTAGTTTATGTAAATCAAACGGCGCTGTGTGTTTTGAACATTAAGTTGTTTATAGGCAATTTTCAACACGTGACAATTGTCCCATAGCAACACATCGCTGGCGGGCAGGGTTACCAGTAATTGCTTGACAACGATTAAATTTTGATGAACAAATCTAAATACTGATTCAATTTTGCACTTTCTTTCCAGCTTCTGTAACTCGATTGACGTTTTTAATTACAAAGAGTTCTGTTTCATCGTAAGCGACACGTTTTGCTGGCAATTAGAATTAGAAAAAGATATTGCATTTTCTCTTATGTTGGTTGCTGCAGACCAAAGCTATTTGTTAAAAGGCGAAATTTTCAGGAAGGAAAATTCAGGTGTCGGCCCAAAGTTGTGTCACCCTGTAATAACTGCGCGGTCAGCCGTTTTAATAAATTACGTCATTATTAAATTTTTTCAGTTAGTTTGAAATTTAATAATGACGTAATGATTAAACTGGCTGACCGCGCAAAAACCAAAGGGTGATAAGGCTTGGGGCTAACTTCACAAGGTTTTGAAAATAAAATGGCGGTGACTATTGAGAAATAATCGAAATAGTGCAAAATGGTTTGCAACTGGGGTTTGACAACAAATAACGACACAGAAAGATTAAGGTTTGAATCAATTTTATTTTCTTTATTCGTAGTTTCTTCAGTTTTGAACTTTTTAATCTAACTTGTAACCAACGTATCCTATCGCCCGTGGTTTGCCCTGGGCTGGGTTGTTCAAAAGCTTGTTAACTTTTAACCCTGGGGTAAGGTAAAATTTAAACAGTAATTTCTTTACAATGAAAGGTTTTCTTTGCTCATGATCACTGCTCAGAATTTCCAACACTAAAAACAAGTGAACCCCAAACTTCAAAGTCAAGTCAGTTTATGGATCGTACGAAACACGAGCATGGATTAAAAACTTAACCCTGGGTTAGTGCTAACCGACCTTTGAACAACTGGGCCCTGAAAATAAACTAAATAAACCAAATATTGATATCTACCTTAAAAACCTTCTTATAATCTGGAAAGATTGGATGACAAGGCACGTTAATACTCACACACCTTTTCATTGACGTGGTCTAGAGTCATTGACCCAGCTAGTTGCTTTAATGAAATTGAGAATAATTTTAAATTAGTACAAATCATGATAGACAAAAATTAGAAAATCGGAGCGCAATGTCCATCAAGCCGGGAGCCTAACTGTTTCAGGTTAACACAACTAAGAAATCATTGGGCCCTGGAGATCCTAACGCCGATAGCCTCAACAGTTTAATAATCTGCTACTTTGCCAGTGTGGTGCATGTGGTCCCTGATGGTATAGTGTTTAGCACGCCTGACTTGAGAACAGGTGACGTGGTTCGAGTCTCACTCAGGGCAAGATATTAATTTTTGCGGATGAGTATGTTGGAAAGATAGAAGTACATTCAAGTTTTGCTTATTTTATAACTTGTTTAAAGCACACAGCTAATTAAACAAAACTTTAGAAATCAACATACTGCAAGTTGAAAAATAAGTATTGGAAATGGAATTCTTTACAAACAAAAACTCGGTTTTTTTTACCACATAAGGACTACTGAAACGAAAACAGGCTAATAACTGAAAAAAAATTACCACTTGTAATATCTATTTTTACAAAATTGTTAAGGTGGAACATAGGGTGAGGATTACCTTACTATTGGAAATTAGCAATCAGGCGGCGTGGGTGGTACAGTTGGTGAGATCTTGGCCCTCCAACCCTAAGGCCCCAAGTTCAATCCTCAGCTCTGCTGAAATTTGAACAATTGTGTGACCTTCTTTTCCACCAAAGCTTACTCAGTTTTCCATCCTTACAAGGTCAGTAAATGAGTACCAGCTTTGGCTGGGAGCTAACCTGCGATGGATTAGTGTCCCATCCTGTGGGGTGTCAAAGACTCTCATCCGTGTAACACTACAGAAACCGGAGATAAGTGCCAGCTCCGATGGGCCAATAGGCCCATTAAAGTATTTAGCTTAGCTTACTTACTGTGTATTGACCAGGTGTACTAGCAATGTAGATTGTGAACTGTGAACTGTCACCACCCTCCTGGGGAGTCGATGGTCTTGAACCTGAATAAAATATTCTCCTCTTACTAACTACTACAGGAATTTTAGTTTAAAACGGATTCTTTTGGTAAGTGCTTGAATAAAAAAAAGTCACAAAAAATAAATACTTACGACAAATGTTGCTTAAACTTTGAAGTATATAAACTTAAAACAGCAATTTTCTGTTTTCTATTTTTCTTTTTGATTATAACTAGACAATCACACAAAACAGTTCTAATAATCTACCTTCCTGTTTGGATTCCAGAGCAAGTCTCATAGCCAGATACCTTGCTAAGTGGTCCACTGGAAAATAAACAAAACATTAAAAAAAATATCATTTCTCAATAAAAAACAAAGCAAAGTACAGAAATTTTATAACCATCACAGACTATATTAAGTAATTTAAAAATTAGACACAGTTTGTAAGTGACTAACATTACTTAAAGCAACTGCCATAAAATTCTTGTTAAACACTTTTGAAATGTTTTTGTAATACAAACAACATGGAACTTATACAAGATTTAAAAATTTTTACTGTCATCATTCTGAGTGTGAAAATAATGTCAGTTAGCCAGCATTTGCTGGTTACTGTGTCTGTGGGCCAGTAAAAGTGTCTAAAAATACATTAAGCTGGTCTGATAACACTAGTTAAAGCCCTGAAAAAATTGTGATCTGGTAACAAATAAATTTAAATGGGCTGGCTGAAAAATGTCTTAGTTTGGCACCCTGTCATTTTAAAGAGCTGATAGTTGGAGTGTTAGCCCTCCGTCAGAGAAACATACACTGCTCTAAGAAAGGGTTACCACTTGAAATATCAATTTCTTAAAGTACTTAATATGGTGATGATGATTGTCACTGTCATTTTCAGGATAATTTGATATGGAAGTTCACATATCATGATAGTTTTTGTACATTGAGTACTTCTAGAATATGACAAGTCAGCACAATAAATGATAATTAGCTTGGAAATACTTTGCTGCTCAAACATTAATGATTTTATAATAAAAAAAAATTTAGCTCACTTATAACAAGTCTCGAAAGTGAAGACAAACTGTTATACCTGAAGCATTAGCAGTAGTTTTGATGTACCGTGTTTGTTGAGCAACAGTATCAGGATCATGGTCCTTTGGGTGTGGCTTGAACACTAACTCAATCTCCTGTCACAAAAAATGAGTAGAAATATATAAGTTGTATTAAATAAATAAACACATAGTAAGTTACATAAACAAAATAATACTTAATTTAACAAGTGACTTAACATGCATGGAGTGGTTGTCTAATCTTTCAGGCGAGTGGCTCACATGATTAATTATTTTAAACAGTTGGTTGAACAAATTTTGGTGCATAAAATGAGGGAGGAAAACTGGAGATCCTGATAAAAAATGCTTGAGTCAGACTGGATCGACAAAATTAATCTCAGCCTGTGAACTCAAGGGTTTGAACTGTGAGATGGGGGGCACTAATATTACCACTGGTCAACCTGAAATGACTATTGCACTACATCAACTGTACATACTTTTATTTAGGTTTTCAGAGGAACTAAAGCAGTTGCGTTTGAATTTGTACCACAGCTATTGGCAATATATCAACTAGTACATAGTACTGTGAAAATACTTACATTTGCCTCAACTGGCAATTCCCCACTAACTTCTCCTACTGAATCAAGTGTATCTTGAAGAACAAACCAAGCATATTTTTAAAACAAGATGTTTTAACAGTAAACTAGGGTGTGTTGAGTCTTAGAGCCTATAAAATATGTAGCTACGACCCCAAATCAAATTTTGTTAATGTGAAACAAGTACAGGGATTGGGCTAAAAGTCTTTGAGAAGTTGTCAGCCAGGATTGTACCAGAAATAATTTAGCAGCAAAAAAAATATCAGTTAAAGAGCCTGACTTTGTTTGCATAATAATAGTGTTTAACAACTAGGTAAAGTTTAATATCATACATTTGAAGGTTCCCTAAGAAGGGAGTATTTGTGGTTTTTCTCTAAATTCTACACCTGCATGCCCTTTCTCCAAACTATAAACTAGAAGTGAAGAGTTAAGAAATCTTATTCTATTGTTTCTGCGGCAAAAAACCAGAAAGTCCAGAAACACTGCAATTGGGGTTAGTCTTGTGTGAAAAATGGTTGAGTTTGTTAGCTCACTTTCGCTGCCATCAGATTCATCTGATGTCGTTTTCGGTTTTTTTCGAACACAAATGTTTGCAACATTCTCTCCAGCACTACCATGGCCTCCTGTTTGAAGAGACAAACTAAAATAAATTCATCTGCTCAAAATAATTCTAAGTTACTACATAATTAAGTGATGGACAAAATTTATATCATTCAATGGTACAAACTAAACTGTTAAGTTCACATTGTCTTTACAGACCTTCAGCTTGAGCAGGTGAATCGATTGGAGAAATCTGCTGAGATGCCGCTAAAAGGAAAACAATTTGAAATCAGTGATACAAAACTAAGTAATGTCAAATCTGTTAAGTTACATTTACCATTTTGAATCAATGATCTTGTCCTTCGTGTGTAACTGAAGAAGTCTTTTTGCTGGTAGTTTCATAAAAGGGTATTATTGGAAAGGACCTACATTGTTTTCACACTTTGGACCTTAAGAGCCAAACAACAAGAAAAATTATTGCTTAAATTATATTTTCTGGCAAAGCCTAAGTATAGCCAGCACATAAAATCTATATTATGTACTAGTATCAAGTAGTTTCTCTCACTGATTTGGGCACTAAGGCCACAGTGGTAGTGGGAATTACCCCTTAAGATGTTTTGATCTTAGTGGGCCTCATTAACCACACAAGATAATAAAGAACAGTACAACATATTTTATACCATTTGACCTCCAGCTAACTTGTTTAATGATCTGATTTTATACTTATTAGTTTTTTTGCAATTCTTCTAACCATAATTATTATAGTCATGTCATTTGTTATAACTGCAGGAAAACAATTTATTATTCACAACTATTTATAATGATTATTAAAATCAATATAATATTATACTTACTTTGTTCTTCAGAAGATCTTTTTCTCTAAAAACATAAAATTAATGTAAGCGAAAATAAAAATTGTATATTAATGAACACACTATAAAATGCTTTTTATATAATGTTCTGATTTTTACAAAACAGTGAAAAAATGGGAAGCTCTGGTAGTGCTATCTTTCATCTTATTACTGATGAAAAAATGTTAGTGTACACGATTCTTACTAAACTTGATATCTACAAAATTTTACAATAATTTTCAACCAATTATAAAACTAATAATTACTGTCAGTCAGTAAATTATGTTTTAAGTTTACATTAAGTTTATTGAGCTAATTTAACTAAAAGTGAGTTTATTACTGCTTAAATTATGACTGGTTGGAACTATGAAAGAGGAGATCAACGTTTAACCTCAGTTGCTACCCATACTTCTCAGATCAATTTTACTTGTCATTATCTTGCTTGTATAACTAACTACATCATTCACTAAAATCAAAATCTCAAAACATAAAGTCATACAAAAACTGATTTCAATTTATAATTCAAAAGCTTGGTTTTTGTAACCTCTCATAGAGCACTGTCGACACTGAAGTGTTTAAAGTAATAATTACACATCTATTAAACTATATAATTTTATTTTGTCTGTTGCAGGCTTACCACTCTCTGAGCTCTATTCATTGCTTGAAGTTTGAGACCTTCCTCAATGCTTGTTGTCAGTGCAGTTTGATTGTGATGTTTGTTTAGCCGCTGAAGAACTTTTTCCTGTAGTTAATATGTAGTTTAAATAATTCAAATATCAGGGCTGCCAATAATATATTTTCCGTTAAAATAACATACTTCTCATCAAAAAATGTTGAACTTTACATTCTAATGTCCTTGTTTGGTGACTTTGAGATTATCCTTGGCTAACAGAAAGGAAAAACTGTAAAATGACTTTTGACCTTAATTTTCTAAGGCCAGACCAAGTTCATTTTTCGAAGCACAGACCCAACTGCGCCTTTTTCACAAAAAATAAAAATAAAATAGAAAAGACCAGTGTTTCAAGAAAAACAGTAACAGTACATTATCAAAAATATTTGAAGTTTTAATTTTAAAGTTTTCTTAGCAAAGTCCACAAGCCAATAGCTTCTTGATAAAACAAGAAATGGAAAAAAAAGCTGGTGTGTTTGTGTGCTAGTTTGTCTTGCAACAACCAAACAATGTGGAGGTGTCTTCATGTCTGCTTGACACATTTTGATACATCTTTGTGTTTGCATCGCTGCATTTTAACTAAAGCCACATACCTGGTGAGCCTCATATTCATCTCTGTCCGGATAAATCTATACAAATTTAAAAAAAAAGTCACTGTTGAAAATAAAAAAAATTTTTGGAAAAACTGGACAAGTTACGGTTCACTCTGACCCTTAAACAAGAAAATTATTCTGAATAGTTTTAAAAAGTTATGTATTATAATGAAATACTAACCTTTGCAATCAAGGCATCAAAATTTGGGTCTGGTCTCAAAGATCGTTTGGAAATTAGTTTCTTGCGACAAGTTGGGCATTCCTTATTTCTGTTTGGTTATTAAAAAGAAATTGCAGTCATTAACAAATACAGCAGCTGTAGTAACCACTTTCTTGGTAACAACACACTATATGTGTCATGTAATTTAATTTGGCTTATTCATAGATTAGATGAGGTCATTACATTGAATGTCTCTCAGCTTTTAAATCTTAGCCTAAAACTTACCTCTTCAAACTAGCATTTAATCTGTAAATATTAGAATCTTAGTAATTAGTAGAACTTTAATAGTTTAAATTTATATCTAGTATCGTAGTATAAGCTTTAATTTTAGATCAATTTTAGATTTGTAAAGTGCTTCTAAAGAGCTTTTAATAAAAAATTATTTTTATGCTATGTAAATATATTCTTCTTCTTATAATTATTATTATTAGGTCCCAAGTTTCAGGCAGCCCATTGCCAGTCACCCATGAGTTAATACTTGCCCCAAAGGTGCGGTTTCTGATGAAGTGGGTCTGAGTGCCATTTTCACCAGAACCTTTTCTAATAACCAGGTGAGTCAGCAATTTTTGTTTAATATATATGCATTATTGACCTGCTGATGTAGGTCACTTGTGAACATTGCTTATTGACCAAATTTCTGTTTAAAATTAAGCTATTCATTTATCAATTGCAATACTAAACCCTACAAAAGTTAATAAAACAACACACAAAATCGTACCAACACCTACCCACTTCGTAATGCTGTAATAATGCACTCTTGACAAAATCGATGTAAACACTGTGAATTTTTTTAAAAAAAACTTAATATTAATATTATGAAGCTATCTTCAAGGGTATGCCAAAATGTACAAAATTTAGTAAGTAATATATTAAGAACAGTTTAAAATTAGAGATCTTTTAACAGTGAGAAAATTAGACAACCTGCATATTTTTACAATGTGTAACAAACCTGTGAAGCCTTGAAGATGTACAGTATTGTAAATCATTTGAAGCTTTCATTCATGCTCAAGTTTAAAAGCTGTTTCTACATAGCTATTTTTCCTCTACATTGCTAAAGGTAATTTTAGAATATCTAGTTCTAACTTCTGACCACAGAGCCATACTTTTAAAGAACTATCTGAGAGTCTGCCTTATAACAAATATTAATAATCATGATTGTGGCAAAGTAATGCAGCTAAAATTAGCAAAAAGTAAAATCTATTTTATCTGGCACAAAAATTTGACTTTCTGAACCTCTTTTGTTGTCATTGTGTTTTTTAACATATCAAGACATATAGGACACATCAGTTCACTGTGTAAGCTACGAGGTGAAATGGAGATCTCTGTGCCGTCTGTGATAGCCTCTTGAGGGGTGCGATGCAGCTCATATAAACTCAGTTCTGTATCAAATCAAATCAAAATAAAGTTAGTGGTACTCAGTGATAAATAATGATCAATACAAAGTTTTCAACTCCTTGATGCTTTTTTCTTCTTGTTGCTCATAAGTTATCACTATGATGAAATCCTGATGATGGCAATTATGTTATGATAACATGGTTGCCAAGTTTTGAAAAATGTTAGGTGTGAGATTTTGCCGGTCACCCGCAGGCCCCACGATGGTTGGGATGTTAATCTTATCCAATGGGATCACTTACAGCAAAATATTGTCCAATCAGCTTTAAGTATTTCATTTGTTTACATTATTATTTCGCAAGTTTAGTTGCAAGCGAGATATTCAATGTCTACTTTGCCATATTTATGTTGAACAGAGTAAATCTGAATAAAGAGTTTGTTTGGGAATTGACCACCAGGTCATGAAATATATAAGGAAGATTGAATATCCGTGCGAAATCGTGAGAAATTTGAAAAATGGGTGAGAAATGTTGCTCGCGCCATGAGACCGTGAGACAGTGCCGAAATCCGTGAGTCTCACGGCTAATGCGTGAGACTTGGCAACCATGTGATAATGCTAGTGATGTGATGATGAGGATAACAATAACATATAATAATAACAATGATGATGATGGTGATATTGATGCAATGATGATGATGATATGATGATGTCGATGATTGATGATGACAACAATGATGTTGTATATTTTTATGATGATAATATAATGACAGTGGTGATGGAATGATGATAATAAAACAAACTAATAAAAAATATTTTTTTAATGTATTACTATTATTTCATCACCATTAAATATCCACCACACATGGGTTAGACTTTGCATCGTTGCCCTTCACCATTTCACTCCTGGTTTAAAAAACCTTGTTAGAAATGAGTTTCTTACACAAACTGAGATTGTTCTAGATATCCATTATTACCCGGCCACTCAACTGATGGTCATACATGTTTGAGTTTATGTTCAACGATCGATCAACATGTTTGTTTACAAGAAATAGACAGTAAAGAACCTAATTATTTAGGTGATTCAATCTAAGATTAATTTTACATTACAAACAAAACATGAAAGAAAATCGAAAAATCAAATATTAAAGTTAATTCATAGCTTCACAAATTAGTTAAGATCGTTCACAGAAATGTGTATTAGAGACTCTTACCCCAGGATTTTGGTTGTTGTGCTTGCGGTGTTGATGTCTGAACTGCCATTTTGTTAAGTTGTTACGAATTCCAAAACAAATTTAGCGAAATCAGAGCGATTTTTCTTCTGGTTAAACTCAATTTTCTTTTAAAATATCTGTCGGGTTTTCCCAGAGTTCTTCGCGTCTCGCGTCTTGAAAAAGTGAAAAAGTTTGTCTTACATGAAGTAATAACTTCTGAACAATGGAAACCTAACTCTTTCGAAAGTATGAACTGAGCTTAAAATCACTAATTCTTTGTAGAGTTTTAAAGAGGTACAAATGAAAAGTTATTAGAATAAAAAATGATTCCAAGAAAGAAGGTCTCAGATGAGAGTGGAAGTTGAATCTTTCTTGGGAAAGCAGCATTGGAAACCAGCATGGTCTTTAGTGCTGACGAAAGCAAAATCTTCAATTATGGTAAAAAGGCAAACATTAAACAATAGGCTCCGTGAAAAGAAGAATTAAATTCAAAGCAGTCATGGATAAATATGAAATACTGCGCACTCTTGGTAAAGGAACGGGCGGGCGAGTGGTTCTGGCACAGAGAAAAGAAACAGAAAAGTAGGTTTACCTACAGTAGTGTCACTGAGTGTCACATGTTTAACTAGTTGTTTTGGAAATCAAAAGATTTTACTTTTTGGGGATTGTTTTTGTTTCCAACAATTGTTTGATAATTAAAATATCATCTGGAACAATAATATTTTAGATCTCCTTGACTATACTTTTCATGTTACATACATATCAATTATGTGTTATGCAGTAAAAGCGTAAATTGTTCGGGATTTATTCGTTTATCAGATACTGATAGGTTCTTCGCTCATAATACTAAACAGTTATCGAAAATAATAATAAATAAACAATAAATATAGTGAATTTAAATTGCAGTGTTCAAGCAAAAAGAATATTTAGTAAAGTTTAGTAATTGAATTTTTAAGAGTGGCGCTTTGTAATGTGAAAGTGTTGAATCAAATTAAAGTAAATAAAAATAAATTGAAGAAAAAGAATTTTGCAACTGACTGTGTTTTAGATCTAAATGACTAGCACTGAATAGTTAATGTACAAGGCTGCAACTGTTTTACATTTTTAATTATCTCCTGTGGCTACATTTACCTGGGGAGGGGGGATGGGGGGCTTTTCGAAGTGCTACATACCTGGCAGCCAAAAACAATGTTTAAAATGCTACAAACTGGAAAGACAGGAATGGAGTTTAACAATATGTACAGGGGCCCATCTTTATGATTTTTCTTACTTGCCATACTTCATTACTTGGGCAAGTAAGTCTCCTTAAGGTTTTAAGTTACCAAATGTCATACTCATCAAATGGACGAGTAATTGATTTTTCTTAATTGTTCAACCATATTTTGGGTCATCTTGGATGAGCAGATGACTGTGAAGATTGGCCCCTGTATGTAACTCATCATAAACTTTTGACTCGTAGATATGTTGCTGCATTTGTTTTGCCTTTGTTTTGAGTTTCTTTTGACTTGATAATAATATATAATAATAATAATAATAATAATAATAATAATAATAATAATCAAATTTATATTCATATTTATATTGATATAAATTGATATACATTAGGTAACAGTTGACACACAAGCCAGGCAGCACCTTAAGAGTTGTCTCAAGATTGTTATTGTATACCCCAGATCAGAGCTTAAGCCATAATGAGATACCTGAGTGTATCACTACCTGTTTAGTTAAAAAACCGCTTAAGAGTGGAGCCCACAAACCTAAAATTGAAAATTAAAGGAAATTTACAAAGTAAAAACCAACTGCCAGATGTCGTATGTTAAGCCAGAGTGTACAGTATAATTTTATTGTCTTGGAAATTGGAACCTGGATACCTAACCTCTACTGACCAAATGAATTATTATAGACTTGTTGCCATCAAAGAAGTTAATCTGGATCCAAAGAAGAAAACAAAAACTCGAGAATCAGTGGAAAAGGAAGCAAAGTATGGTGTTTGAGAATTCAGTACTAACATCATCCAGTTATAGTTACTTGTTTGCTTAAGTTTAGAATATGTTAGTAACATGATGCCATTGGATAATGATGCAGCATGTAGTTTTGTGATTTAAAGGCATCCAATATATTTTCAAAAATAATTTCTTTTTTTTCAGTATTCAATTTGTCAAATTACAATCATGAAATTATTATTAAATACCAGAAAGTTGTAGATTAAGAGTGAAACAGAGTTTTGAAGATTGTATCCAGTTCTTTTATGCTTTCAAAGTAATATTATACTTGAGATAATAGCTCAAGAATGTCTTTTGCTAGTCTCCTTTGCAGCCGTTGTTGTATTGGGCTTCAGCTGTGAAGGTGACTAGTCTTTAGCTTGTCACTGTTTCAGTTGTTTTTCACTTTACTAACCGTGTAACGTTTTTCTGAACAGGAATCAAAGTAATTATATTTTTTTCTCCTACAGTATATTGGCCCAGTTGAAACACCCTCATGTTGTTGCATATCATGAATCATTTCTAGATCCAGGGGAAGAACAGTTGTTTATTGTGCAGGTATCATCTGTCATATTAAACATGATTCTGAAAATAGCACAGTTTAATATCATGTGATAGTATTTCACAAAGCATCTGTGGATCCAGAAGTAGAACAGCTGTTTTTCCAAACTTTGTGACATCCTCTGTTAGTTTACCTATTTTCTCAATTGTTAATTGTTGATAAAAGCAAACTAAATTTCTGTGAGGGATGCTGACTTCTAATGCAGCTGTAATATCATGTGTGGGTGGAAGTATTGTACATATTATAAATTATAAAATATGTACTTTTTCTACCTGTTGAGTCAACTTTTCATCATTTTCTTGTACAAGAAAGTGTATAGGTAAGTTTAAAAAGTCCACTTGGATGTTTATTAGTTAATGCCTCAAGGTTACACATTTTCTCTACTAAACAATAAATACTTCTCCTCATGATTCAGTCTGTTGCAAGAATGGAAATGAGTTGTGAGAGGATGCTCAAGTTTTAATTTGTATCAGATGATTATAGCCGTATAATAATAATAATAATAATGATCTGTTTTTAGTCTTTATGGCTTATGTCTTCCCAGAATCAAGGGTGGGCAGCCCCTAGCAACGTCTTACTCCCGCTCTCCAGCTGACTCTATTGAGCAGATCAACATCTTCCAGGTCGCAATCTGTCAGGTCTTTTCGAATGCACTGGGACCGCATGGTCCCCATATTACACAGTCAATCTATTTTTTATTTTGACATTTTATAAGACACCATGGGAAGCTACTTATTCTTGATTGCCACATTGTCAATAAATTATGTATCACTTTGCAGTTATCAGATCAGTTTGTGTTTGTCATTGTGATGGAATGGTATCATTTTACCATGATTACAGAAACAAAAATCACTAAGTCTTTTTCCATGCAATGGGTTCAAGGAAATTTCAACTATTAATGATTCGTCACGTGACAGGTTGTCAGTTGCCTGACGAGACTGTGGGATACAGTCGCAATGTCGAGTTGAGTTGTTTGTTCGACCTTCCAAATTTCCAGTAATTGATTTAAATTTTCTTTGTTGTTAATCAATGATTCTTCTGGCCCAGACTGCCACCTCTTACAAAAATAAGGTTATGTCAAGGAGTCTGGACATCCATATCTGATAAAGTGGCTCTTCAGCTAGCCAATGCAACAACTGCTAATTGGTCAATGCTAAAGATAACTTACAAGTCAACTTCCCAGAAATTGCCATTAATCAGTAATTATAGCGTCATTTGTAATTAATTGAAAGTCCTTCTATGCCAAACTCAAACAGGTCAGTTAAGTCCAACCTTTTCCCATTGTTGAGTGTATGGAGTGTAGCATGACTCTTGTATGTGCAACATACATGCAGGTTTCACCCACAGTTGTGTTTCCTTTCCTAACATTTCTGGCAAGATACTTGTTCATCAGCTTATCTAAGACAAGATTCTGTATATGTCAAGGTGTGGTACATTAAAAATCAAAAAGTACCCCAAAGATGTAACCTTAAAAATAAAAAGGAATTCATCTACTGAAGAGAGATATAGATTTTGGCAGTCTTTAAACTCTGAATATAAAGGCCATCAAAACACAACTGACCACACAAGATGCACAGTGCATTATGGAGCATGACAAGGCCTCCTTAATTTCCTACTTTCTAATCAGTGCACTTGTTAATATTATTAGACTGAGGTCTGTCATAGTATTAATTACAGCCTAAACCTTTTATTACCAAGTGCAACAACTTGATGCATTCTGTTATAATATTTTGCTGCAGGATTACTGTGATGGAGGTACACTTGCAGATCAGATACACCAAGCCAAAGAGGTGTGACCTCTATTTGTTTCTCATCTTGTAATGTATAAATATGTACAAATGTTTACATAATACAATTTGTCATGACATATACAATGTCATGTAAAAATAATTAATATATATATTTTTAAAAAGATATATACCTGGAGTGATTTATTATGCACAAATCTCAGACTTGTATCCATCAGTTTGCTTTTCATTTTTCTATGTTTACAGAAAAAGTTGTATTTTCCAGAGGACCAAGTCATGCAAGTAAGAATTTATTTGACATTAGTTTGGTTATATTTATATATATTTTCTTTATGTATTGTAAAATTTATATATCATTTATTTATAATTCAGACTCCGGAATACTCCGAATACTGACAGAAACACCGAGTTAGAGTTTTATATTTTTACGGTTGCCATATAATTATACAATTTTAACCAGCTCTGGCCAAGCCATCAAGCACTCTGTCAGTTTCGTGAATTTTTTTTAAATATTCTCGATATATTAAATTTATTTAAGCAGAAGGAAGGTCAAATCCAAGAGTTCTCCATATTTTTCAATGTAATGCAGAGTGGAGCAATTAATCAAATTTGAGCTTGACAGATCTATTCTGTGAGGATGTGAGTCAACACTCATCAGAAGCTGGAACTAAATATGCAAGGCTATTATAGGTCTAAATATAGTAAAGGATGAAGTCCCAGTGGGGTCAGCTGCTTAATTACATATATCTTAAGAGCAATTTGTTTCTCCGTCTGCATGAAGAGCTGAGCTCAATACTTTTGATAAAAAAGATTTACAAATAAACTCAAATATCTAGCAAATGAAAACACATACATGTAGTCATGTTTGTACACTCTCCTTAACTTACAGTGGTTTGTGCAGGTGGCTATGGCTGTTCAACACATCCATTTAAAGAGGATTCTCCACAGGTTGTGTATCAACAACACTTGTTATAATGGTACCACTTGGAATAGTCTCTCCATACATACTTATCTAACTATCTATTTTGCTTAAGATGCAAAACAAAGTAACAGGTTTAGATAACAAAAAAAAAGTTATCATACACTGACACCTAAAGACTATGCCAATTGCTGTTGGCCTAGACAGGACCAAACAAGAAAAAAAGAGAAAAATCTTGCAGTTTTGAATACTCATTCATAATGAAGTCAGGTTCAAAAAGCAAGTTAGAGTACGGAAAAGTGTTTGATCATAACAATGTCTATGGAGTGTAGGGTTCATTCTGGAAAACCTGGAAAAGTCAGGGAATTTACTTAAGTTTACATTAAACGTTAAGGAAAATGAGAAACACAGGATTCCTTTTGTAGCAGTGTATTTCGACAAATGTTTAGCTTCATTTGAAGGGTAAATTAGGAGGTAGTGGTCAGGGAAAAATCTGAAAAATAGCCTGGAAAATCTGGAAAATTCAGGGAATTTCAATACCAAAAGCTTTTGTAAACCCTGCATCTGAAAACTGTGTGCTGATCCCTTTATTCTTCCAAGGAAGAAGTCATAAAAATGGTTATTACTATTGTTGTTGTAAGTTGTGTTAATCAACAAATCTTGCCTTGGATTTGTTTTATATTTTTAGTTAACAACATTTAATAGTTGCAAGATTTCATTTTTGCTTTATATTTTGTAGGGATCTAAAAACACAGAATGTCTTCTTAACAAAGAAAGGTGTAGTGAAAATAGGTATGTATAGCTAATATACTAATGGAGTATTTCTTGAAACATAGCAATATACAATATTTGCTACATGGTGTTACAGAACGGGAATACTGGTAAGAGAACACATTGCCCCCTTTAGGCCAGGCTCCCATTAAATACCCTATTATACTCCCATTATTTAAGTCTTTACGCGCAGAGAGTGGTTCCCCAATCTCCCAAGCCAGGGAATCATGTTTAAGCTGTCGAAGGCACAGATTATGGCGTGAAAGTTGATTTTATGGAGGGAAGAAAACCAGAGATCCCAGAGAAAAGCCCTCAGAGTCAGATTGAGATCGACAAATCTCAGCCCACGTGCGAACCCCAGGATTCGAACTTGGGTCCGTAGTGGTGGGAGGAGTAAGTGATAACCATTAGGCCAACCTGTCTCCTGTAATGAAACCATTCTGTTAGTCTGTAATAATTGGTTTTTAACTCTAAAAAAGTTAGTGTGATAATTATTGAATCGCCCCTAGTGTTTCATATTTTTTCAGGTTTCTTTTTCCCAATTACGTAAATCATGTACAAAACCACGAAGATCGTTGATATATATAACATCTTTCAAAGTTGGTACAGTTTTTAAAACGAAATCATGCTTTTGCACCAGAATATTGAGTAACAAAAGTTAAGTTGTACGGTTGATAAGTAACTAAGTCTAAGTGTTAACACTGCGACACAATCAAGTACAAATGTGATCATGAATTTTTAGAGTTCTTAACTTTTATGCTATTAAATATTGTACTTTATTTCATTCGACTATGGGAGCATACACTAATCTTGTTGTTTGTGGAACCGGCTACCTCATTTTTAGTTAATTTCGCGGCTCCTTAATTTCGCAATTTTGACGACAAGACAATGTTTCTTGGAGTTTTATTGTATTGAAGAGTTAGCCCTGGTTTCTCTACTCTAGCCCTGATCTTACTTTCCGTTGTTAGAGTAGCTGGTTTTTAAAATTCCGACTTTTAACTACAGCCTTGACCTGAGCAAGACCGCACGCGATTCTAGTAAGCTGATTACAATAAGAAGAATACATAACTTTGAACTTGTAGAACTAAAAATAAAAAAGCGCGTGTTTAGGATAAGTGAGATACGTAATAACAGCCCGTCCACGGTCCATTTCCCTGTGAACCGGCTATATTTTATTCCTAAACTTAAGAATTTAACTCAGATATAGTAACTTGAGTGCCCCCAATATGCATTCCTCGTTCTCGATTTAACTGCGCATTTATTTTTAAAGAACGACGAATGCGCAGGAATAAATTACCGACAGAAATGCACATTAGGGGCGCTCAAGTTACTATATCCTTTAACACTTTAGAGAACCTTTCACGAAACGACGAAACTCCTAACTCCGAATGATAACGAAGCTCCGTTCGCGTTCTCATGATGAAATAGCATTGATTACTTGAACTATGAAACGCCCTAAGCACGCATGCGTAGAAAGCAACCCCCGCCATTCCCATAGGAACTTCTTCTGCCGTCCACGAACAAGTGGTGGGATTTGACTGCCATTTAGAAAAACTAAACTTGTACATCCCTGAAAACCAAATCAAAATTAATTAGACCAAAGCGCAAGATGAAATTAAAGAAAGGAGTTGAAAATTTAGAACTTTGGTGAAACTAGTACACTATTTTTTCGTAACAGTTATGGTGCTGAACACTTTCAGGTGATTTTGGGATATCAACCGTCCTAGAAGATACATTTGATATGGCACAAACCTGCTGTGGTACCCCGTGTTACCTTAGTCCAGAGCTATGCCAGGACATTCCGTACTCCTCAAAAGCTGACGTTTGGGTACATATTTATCATTACAATTTACTTAAAATGAAAACTAAACTTCATTTTCAGGGTCATTCCTTAAGCTGCTTTGGTGAATGCTATTTTAAAACCCCCTGTTTAGTTGGTTGTTTTATACTTTAGGTCTAATAATTTTTTTTTTTTTTTTTTTTTTTTTTTTTTTTTAATTAATAAATTTTTTATTATAATTTTAAAAATTTTTTAAAAAAATATATATGAAATTATTATA
>JAOEHV020523519.1:0-19759 GCA_025447995.2 Isaurus tuberculatus
TGCATTCGCCCTACGGGCTCATGCAATTTTGATACTTTTTGAAAAACCCACTCGTGCAAATTATTTCCAAATTGAACGAGAAAAGTCGTGTGATTACCTATACTTATTAAGTCCTGGAGGTCTTCCTTGCAATTGCCTCACAATAGTACAAGTTTTACTCAGAAATACCAACACTCCTGTGATTTTTTTTCCATCTTCTTTCAATCTTTTGTTATTCGATTGACGTTATATACCTAAAATGAGTTCTGTTTCATTGCTGGCTAAACGATTTCTTGTTAGTCAGGGTAAGAAAAAAAATATTTTCATTTCTAATATTTGTCGCCGTGGACCGAATATTTGTGCGGAATTTTCAAGAAAGAAAATCCAGGTGAAGAAATCACAGTAGCATTCGGATTGCAAATAATGAAACTTGTATGCCGTAAAAGTTCGATTAAACACATGTGGCGCTTATTTAAAAAATTAACTTTCACAGGGGCGCTAAATAAAAACCTGAAGCTTTCGAAAAGAAAAAAAAAGAAAAACTTCCCTTATGCAACTAAACAGAAGAAATAAAAGCGAAAATGTTCAAGCGGTGTTCTAGGCCTTAAATCTTTATGTCTCAATGTCTCATCGTCATCCTCTTCATCATCCTCATCCAATATATACGTTCATTGCGTCTTCGGTATCCGAATCAGTTTCTTCTTCAGCGTTAGATGGACAGCTGTGAATTTGAATAAGCTTCTCCTTTGGTACAGAAAAGTAATGCAATTTAGCGCCCCGGGGATGCTTATTCGAGAGGGGCACCAATTAAAAAGTTAAGCTTAAAGAGGGGACGCTTAATCGAAGCAATTACAAGTTAGCTTCAGCGCCAACGGCTTATCGGTAGGGGGAATTGCCTCGTGGTTTTATTCACATTCTATGATTAGACAAAATTTAATTTGTATATATTTGTTTTGGACAGCCTGTAATTGTCCGGGTGGTCCAGAGAACCTGTGGGGTTTCTGTGACGTTAACACTGGCCAATGCTGTGTGCCTGGAGGAAACTGTACAATATGTCCTCTTGGGTACCGGCTGACGGAGAATGGTTGTGAATACTGTGGCGACTGTGTCAAAAGACTATTGGCTCTCGCTAAATCACTGGATTACAATGTAACTGAGGTAAAAATCAACACTGTGTTGCCCCAGACTAATAGCTAAAGTTATTGTTTTGACAGAGATGCAAAAAAAATATTTTTTTCTCTGGAAAGGACATCTGTCCGTTTAAGACAGCTATGACACCATCATGGTCAAGTAAAAAAAATTCCAGAGCTCTCTTGACTTTGGAAGTTTTGAGAAGTTGTTAGGTTTACTATCAAAAGTGGTTATAATTTTTAGAAAAACCTCGCGAAACCACTGACTCGGGTTCTGCTTAGTTCAAATCTTGAAAACTGAATACGAAAATTCCATAATAAGTGACATTGAAATATCAATGTAAAATTAACACGGTGAAACAATTTGTTGCCTTGTAAAAAATTTTTTGCAGAAATCTAAAAGCTGTACAGTGAGTATTTGATTAATAAAACAAAAACACAAAACTAATAGTTTACACAAAAGTCTAATCTATCCCCAAAATGATAATCTGTATGTTTCTGTCAGTTTCATTCTCCTGTATAATAGATTTTCTTTTGTTTTTAGGTGTTAAACAGACTCAAAATAGGTGCCGCCGGGATAATTGCTGAACAGAAACTGGACAACATAAACGAGACTCTTCATAGGTAATGGAGATGACTTTACTTTAGAGGCTGCGAAACCTAGGAACTGATTTTTAAGGGTTAAGTAACGCTAGGAGTGTGGGAAGGCCTAGTGGCCCATCGGAACCGGCACTTATCTCCGGTTTCTGTAGTGCTAAGCGGAAGAGTGTCCTTGATTCCCCCAGGACGGGACATTAATCCGTCGCAGGTTAGCTTCAAGCCAAGCCGAAGTAGGTGCTTATTTACCGTCCTCGCTTAGTAAGCTTTAGCGGAGAAGTTGGTCACACAAATGTTCCAATTTCGGCAGAGGTAAGAAATCGAACTGAGGACCTTGTGTTGGAAGGCATAGATCTTACCGACATTGCCAACCACACCACCGCTTACAGTGTGTTTCTTAAGGCTTGAGAAGTGGGGTACACTAAGTGGGAAAGCAGGTACACCTGGAGTGGGTACGAGGTCATCAAGCGCCAAATGCTCAAGTATTTAGAGAGGTCTGGGGACATCCCCAGAATTATTTTGAAATTTCGATTTGGGTAAAACCGGTACGGCCGTCGGGGAACGTCGGTACAATTTACCGGTGTACCGGCCTTAAGAAACACACTGGCTTAGCACTAGGAGCGGGTTAAAAATGATGTTAATCTGGAGGAGTTTGTGAGAAGGAGCCGGTTAAGGTGATACAAAACATTTGCTTAGGAGAGGAGTTCAATAGATCCGTAAGGCAGGTTCTTTTCATAGAAGTAAACGGGGAAAGGCTTAAGGATTGACCTACAAAGACATGGATGCTTTGCGTAGAGGAGAACTTAAGAAGGAAGGGCTGTAAAGCAACGATGCTTTGGGTTGTTGCAAATGTAAAGAAGCCGTTTTTAAAATAAATGCTGATCCCAACGTGCTGGGAAGATTGCGTTATAACGGTTGTCGTATTGTTTCTTTAGAGGTTTCCTCAATGCTAAAGTGTATTCCTCCAGGGTACAGACATCTATCCCAATTGATGGGTGTTCTGTAGAACTTCTTTCTCACCTTTTGACAATGTTGCATATTATTTTGTGTTCTAGTTTAATTCCACCCACCAACAAGTACAGTATGTCAATGGATGAAATAGCCACGTTCGTGGGGTTGGAAGATGGTAAGTCAACGGTGATTGTTCTGGTTAGAAATTCTATTTGCTGTAGGCAAACCTTTGCAGATTTCAACGTTTACAAATTGTCTGCAGACGTTATTATCGTCCTTTTGTGTAAATTCAAATAAGCCTTCCTAGCCTCGATTTTGTGTAAAAATTCTATTGTTTTTACACATGTTGATGAGGCTAGGAAGGCTAATTTACATACAAATAATAGAATAGCAATTTGGTACGCCATTTATGAAAGAGAGCTATTAGCATGCATTTTTCGGTTGAAAGGTAAGACAAGGTACTTGATAAGGCTTATCAATAGAACAAAAGGATGGAATTAATGAGTCTATACTTTGAGTTTCTGAGAGTGTTCTAAAAATCTTAAAATCGCGGGATGTCAAAACCGTTAATGACTCGTACATTGCTCGTAAATGTTTAGACATAATTCGCCAGATTAAAAATGATCTATTTCACAAGATTGCAAAGTTTTACCTTTAACAGATAATTGTTCTCGGACACATTAACATATTGACCTACGCCTGGTTAGCCTAGTTGGTAAGATGTCAGTCTATTGAGCGGGAGGCTCAAGTTCGATTCCCGGCCGGGCTAACACTCGGGGTCCTGAAATAATTGAGGAGAAGGTGCTGCCTTTGTTCTAACATCTGCACATCTGCTAATGGTTAGACTTTTGCGTCTTCTTGGATAAAGACGTTAAACCGTAGATCCGGTCTCTCGACACACTGTTGGGGAACTTTAAAAAAACCACACAGGGTAGTGATATCGGTGTTGTGGTCTGTGTGTTTCACTGAGGGCATTTTTTTAATGTTTGAAATTTGTTTCTAATAAGCGAGTCAGATTTAACAATCTCCTTCATTAAGAAGAACCAAGGTAGCGAATGGACAAAGATAAGTAAGATTCGAGTTGAAAATTTGAAAAAACTTGTTAAACAAACAAAGAGTTTCGAAGAGGATGTTAGTCTTTTAAAAATCCCAAAAACGAGAGGTAGCGAAACCGTTTTTAAACTCTAGTCTATACCTTCCTTGTAAAACTTTCACTGTGGCGCAAGGTATCTGTTGATTACCGAAACTGGGCATAACCATTTTCTCTGGACGGTATGTTGAAGAGTATTCCAGTTTAACTACGTCATACTAGCATCGCAGCAACTAGGTCCCACATTTATAGTGTGGTGACTGAGGTTTAAAGAGACCTTCAATAGTACGTACGCATTCGGAGTTACGGCAACTGAATACAAAGGCTGAGTGTCTTTCATCAATGGCCTGGCTATACAGTACTGAAGAGTTCAAATGAGGGTGAAACAGCTGTACGCTGCTGCCACTTTCTTGGCACCTGAACTGCGCACGCGTGGTTGTATTATAGCGCAGGAACAGTGTTTAACATACCAAAAGTGTATCGTCTATGAAACCTTTTTTCACCAAGCTTTTTTAAAATTCTAAACGTTTGTTTTTGTAACACCATTAGAACCAATTGCACGTAATGTGGTGAGACAAAAATTGTAGACAGAGTCATCTATAAAACTGAAAAATTTTGTTTTTGTAACCGTATTGGAAACCAGGGCATGTATGGCAGTGAGACATGAATAAGAACGGATTCCAAACTGTTATAAGTCCTGAACTGGCTTAGGTTACAAAACGTTTTGGGATATAAATCAGAAAATGGCTAATCTAATGAAAAAAACACCCTTAAAGGTGACCCAGCATACACCCTCTCTTCGAATAATCCACAGCAGTACTTGATATTGACCACGTTTTATCACTAGTACACTTTACAAACTGTTCCTTAAAGCGAACTAAAACTCATCTCTGCCATATAGTGAATAACTCACAGTATTATATGATATCCGGCTTATTGTATTTATAAAATAAAGTGTATCGGCCCCATTGGAACAGACAGACCACACTACACGGGATCACTACCGTACTCTTTGTCTACGGTCCCCAATAATCAGTCGACAAACAGAGACTAAATGTTATACTGTTTTCATGTTGTTTTGCAGCCTCAAACAAGACACTAACTAAAATGATAGATGCGGCAGATGAACAAGCAATGGATACATACGTTACTGTTGATATTGTGCTTGATAAGTCCAGAAAAGCGACCCAGAATGCAACATACTCTAAAGAAGAGGCATTTGTCCTGGAAGAAGAGGTCCGAAATGCCTTGAACAAGACAAGAGGTAGCACACTTTATGTTTTTATTTAGTTTACAGGTATTTAACTTGTTTTTCCTGCTGTAACTATTTGCCATAAAGAGTAGTAAACCATTTTCAATCTAGTTTATGACAAAACTGACAAATTTCAATTAGTCGTTCTGGACTTTTTCTTTTAAGTATTACTTTTAGGAAATAAAAGCTGATCTTTAAATTAAGTAATATCGTATTTGCAAGTGCAAAATATTATAGTGCATCAGTTCCTTGAGAATAAAAAGACAGTCACAAGAGGCCCTTGCATGGGTATTGTTTGTGATTTGTGCTTTTGATGTAATTCCGTGAAAGGACGAGCCATAGCGTGCATAACTTAGCAATATCGTCACCACCACGACGAGGACAACGACGACGATGATAATGATGATGACAATGAGGATAGTGATGGTGATCGTTGCTCGTTGTATGCTTACAAGTAAACCAGTCAATCGGTATCACCATAAATAAATATAGAGTTTTTTCTCAGTTCAGTACAGTTTAATTGCGTCAATAATAACGGAATTAACAATCCTACGTTACACCATACTTTACTATCTGACAAACTTTTGTATGTCATACTTTGTCTTTAATTCAATCTCTTTAGCAATTGTCAGTTTGGCTGAAAGAACTGCGGAGCTGCTGAAGATGGGAACTGCTAACCAGAGTATGCTGGTTGAGGAAGGTGAAAAAATTCTAAAGGAACTTCGAGCGCGGGATTTTAGTCAAATGAACCAATCAGCTACTGAGGAATATCGCTTGACCTTGAGTGCACTTGAGAATGCTCGACAGATGCTTAACGATACTCTTGAACTACATAAACAAGCCTTAGACGCCAATAAGACCTTGGAACTGTTAAGGATGAAATTCCAACAAACTCTTGATACCACCATGATGATCTTGGAAAAAGTAATCGAAGTAGAACAATTAAATGATAAAAGCAGAATGTTTGATCCAGAGGTGAGTTGTTGCTTTTTTTAATTAAAAATTTGGCATATGCTGTACGTTAGCGAGTCAACGAGCTACTTATTACGCCAGAAAGACTTCAAGTTCGGCTACTCATTGGCAGAGTCTGTCAAATATTGTGAGTTAACTTCTCTCTGAACTTAGCACATGTTATATTTACTCGTATCTAACACAGATAGTCTTGGGAAAGTCTTCAAAATTAGTTGGAAAAGGTCAGTGAAAGTCTTCGAAGTTTTTGTGTCATTAAGACTAAGAACCCTGGTTAACTTGTTTTACATTATTTTAGAGGGCTTTAGGATAAGAGTACATTACGTGAAAATTTTTCATCCTGGGTGGCATATTGACAATCGGTTTGCAATAATCAAACACGAGACTTCCCTTGGCAGTCAAAGATCTAACGCCTATACACATACTTTATTTTTCTAGTAGTTTCACGTTTAAAGAACTCTTGTCATTCATTTTGAAATGTTCTTTGTTTTCTCATCATCCCAAAAAGAATCGCTGTTCTAAATTCTCTTCTGAATGAACATCTGCATGGCCATTATTTTTGGGCTTTTATTGTGGAGCGTTTTTCGAGAGGGCGCAAATTCAAGTTTTGCAAATAAAATACGGTAATTAACAGCTTGATTTGAACTGTTTCAGGGTATTTTCCAGGAAGCTAAACTCAAAGGTGCGGAGCTCAGGGACGCACTGATGGGAATTAAGAGCATAATCCTGAGTGCCAGTGATAAGTTAGTCAACGCTACTGGAAATTTTGACGTAAGTCTTACACTTGTCAAAGTCTGAACGAAATTACGTTTTAAACTTCGTTACCGCGTGGTCTTTAAGCATGCGGCTTCCTTACGAATCTAGGTATAGCATAAAAAGTGTTTGAATTCTATTCTGTCTTCTTTTAGCTAAAGCTTTTAATGCTCAGAAAGTTCTGAGATCATGACGGGTGTGATGGGGTTTCAACCCACAAACATTCGAACATCTTGCGGATGCTCTACCCACTGAGCTACAAGGACTTTAACGAGAGTGAGGGCTTTTTGTAAGCTCCTGCGCTCTCCTGAGAGCCGTTGTAGCTTGACGGGTTAAGCTACTGCCTGTTGTCTGAATTGGTCATGGTTTCCAATCCCGTTTTTGGTTTCAACTTTTGTCCGAGTATTATTGGCTTTGAAAAAGAAGGCTGCTATTGGATTAATTTCTTTCAAGCCATCCGAACCATAAAGAAAGATTTGTTGAGTAATATATAATCAGTGAGAAGCTTGAGTAAGAGCGACTCAACGAAGCAACGGAGTGTTCTTAAATAATAAATAATAATAAATACATTTCTAAAGCGCTAAAACTATAAAATATTCTAAAGCACTCCTAAAAATTACAAATATACTATCCACCTATATAGTAAAAATGATTAGAAAATAAGCCCGAAATAACGCGCGCTCTGATTGGTTATATTTCCAGTTTATATTTAACAATTAGAATACGAGCTCGCAATTTCCATCGCCTGATAGAATGACGAGGGCGAAGCCCGAGTTATTCTATCTACTGGCGATAGAAATTAAGAGCGAGTATTCTAATTGTTTTAGTAGAAATCTCTGAAGAAGAAACGAAAGAACGACAGTTTTTTGATAAATAATGTTTTAAGTTTTTCAAAGTTTAGCTGATGAATGTTGGCGATACACAATTTTCACAGGGTCAACTGTTTGTCGAGTGAAACTTGTTAAATTAATGCTTCAAATAGGACACAGGGTCCCTTACAGAGGTTGCAACTCCTTCAAGGAGTCGATTTTTGCTGAGGGGGGAAAACCAGAGTACCCGGAGAAAAACCCTAGGAGTCAGATTGAGATCGACAAATCTCAGCTCACGTGCGGAGCCCGGGAGTCGAACCCGGGTCGTAGAGGTGAGAGGTGCGCCAACCTGACTCTCCTAGTTGTAGGTACAGCATAGGCAAAAGACCTGTCTCCAAACGTTCTACACAGCGTTATCGGGACTTGTCTTCAAACGTCAACTCCTTACACTAATTACCTCGATGATTAATCACTTTCAACCCTGACAGGCAAAAAAGTATAAAGAGGAAGCATTAGTTCTCGAAATGCCAGCTCCCTTAAGTACAGCAGTGTGAAACATTTCAACCTAGAGTTGATTAAATCAAGAGTAGTAAAGACGTTACTGTTCAACAGCAGAATGCTTAAATTGTGTGCAATTCTAAAATTTGTTTCGACCACAATAGATTATTTACAAATGTTAGGTGTATTGTAGTACCCATCCAGTAACTGAACACAGTTACCAACTTTATCACCGCTATTGAAATAACAAAGTCAGATAAATGGCTAACCGTCAACTAAATAGCACTTTAAGTTAAGTGATATAAACAATGACAACTCATTTTTAATACACTGGTTATTTTATTAAGCGATGTTACATCAACTTTATTAACTGTTAATCATCGGCCTAAGTAACGTTGAAAGCTGACGTTAACTGAGTGAAGGGTTTACTTTCGAAACTTCAGCTAGCTTTCATAGTTAATGTATGGTTCAATACTTTTCTTAAGAAATGGTTTAAACTGTGATTTCTTGTTTTAAATACTAACAAATTGCATTTGCTTATTCTTCATTTTCAGAGTTTTAACAACAGTTTCCCTTATTTGGACAAGCTTATCCGTCTTGTGAATGAACGACTGAGAAACGTCTCCTCGGCTCTTGAATGGCTCGAACCGCTGGTCATGAATGCAACTGAACACGCAAGAAATCTTGAGGAGCAAGCTAACAAACTTGAAAAGCTGCTCACGGATACCTCAAAGTTTGCAGAAAAGGCTGTGAATGCTTCAAATGCGTATACGAACTTAGCTAAAGCTATCAAAGAGGCATTAAAAATTGCAATGGAAGCAGAAAAGATTGCCACAGATGCACAAAAGGAGGTTAGAGAAACTCATTTTAAAAAAATTGCCTATAAAGTGATGATGATGAGGGTGCTGTAACGATGATGATGATTGTGATGACGGTGATGATGGTGACGATGATGATGGTGACGATGATGATGGTGATGATGGTGGTGATGATGAGGGTGATGAAGATGATGGTGATGATGATGATGATGGTGATGATGATGATGATGATGATGAGGGTGATGAAGATGATGGTGATGATGATGATGGTGGTGATGAAGATTTTGATGATGGTGATGGTGATGATAATGGTGATGAAGATAATGATGGTGATGATGATGATGGTGATGATGATGATGGTGATGGTATTGTTAAACGTGTTTACGCGGCGCTTGACCTTGATTGTTGCTAGTAGCTGAACTGCTGGGGGGGGGATTGTGTATAGGAATGCATAACGGCGTTAACAATATTATTTTAGGATAAATGCTTCCTGGAACCGCAGACAGACCATACCACCTGACCATAACTCTGCTCTTATCGTGCAAGGCGTGTGCGCCAAACCCTTTACAGGCCAAAACTGTCTGCAGTAGTCTGCTCCATTAAGACGAAGTTTAATTTCAAAAGTATATAATTTCTTAGAAACAATTTCAATAACCATTAAATGTTTATTTTCCTTTTCAAAAAACAAAGCACTTAAATGTTACAAATACAATTTGTGTTTCTATGTCTTTCCAACATACTTTGATACTCATCCGAAAAAATTGGTTGTATTGCCCTGAGCGGGACTCGAACCCACGTCTCCTTGTTTTCTAGTCAGGCATTCTAACCACTACACCATCAGGGACTACCACGCTGGCAACGTAGCAGATTACTGAAGTATTGAGTCCATCAGCGCAAGAGGATCCCACGGGTCCAGTGATTTCTTCATTCTCCCTAGACACCGTTGTCGGGTTAACACAATAATTTAATAACAATTTTTGGACTTAGAAAGATTACTACAAATACAACCTGTACTTCTTTATCTTTTCAACATACTCTCATTCTCATCCGAAAAAATGTATTCCTATCCGAATGATATTTTCTTTCCACCAGTTTATGATTCCGATGAATGACAGAAAACTTACAAAACTTACTTTCAAAAAACGTTGCTGCGCCACCGGGCCACCAATTTTTAAAAGTCGCTGGCCCGAAAGGGCAAAAAAAGCGTTTGGGCCATCGGGCCACCGTTAATATCAAGTCTTTAATCCTAAACATAACCCATCATTGCAGTCACAAGGCATGAGCAACAGAGCTGAAACATCAAAGGAGGAGAGCAACAAACTTTTCACCCAAGCCATTGATATCGAGTCATACGTGGAAACAAACCTCACTCAAATGCTACAAAATCTAAAGGATAGGATAGAACAGATCAAGAAACTTATTAGAGAGACAACTGACTGTTTGAACCATGTTCAAGATGCCTATAACTACTTCGATTCACTAGAAAATTTGGGTAAGCATTAACGATTCTAACTATTTATTTTAATTATTGATGATATCATGGTTTATACGGATCTTAAGCCTAGTTTCCATATGATCGCTCACGATCGCCGGATCGCTGGTATCACTGATGCGTAGGATCGCTCACGATCGCTATCAATTTCTTACACGTGTTTCCATTCCCTCGCGAAAGTTAACGCTCCAGTGAGCTCCAGAACAGTTCACGGCTCTTTTATGAGCCAACGGGTATTATGTTCAGTTGTAATCTATATGACGCACGCATTATAGCGAAGCGGGATAGATTACGATCGCTCGATCGCTGAAATGTGTTTCCATATAATCGCTAACGGTTGCTGACGGTTGCAACACCGAGATAATTGGCGATCCATGACAGCCGACCTGCTGAAGGTGAATGGCTATTGATGACGATGATTATATCGAACGAAAGCATCCTTAAAAAGAAACGTAACAACCAAGGGTACCTTGTGAAAGCTGGTGCAAAGATCGTAAATTATGTTGATCCAATCAAGGCCCAGGTTTTGATAAATTCCCTGAACAAACGTGGGTTGCAGGTCGGCCAAAACTTCGAGGAAAAAATTGCTTTGAATTTTTAAAACAGAAACGCACGTTTCTGATTGTTTTTCACCGACTCTTCCAACCAGCAGAAATAAACAGTCGAGTTACTGCCTTTCGTAAATATTGCTGTTAAATTGGATCCGCTGACCACGTTGTCGTACATTGTATTTCCTGTTAGTTGGTCTAAGTCTGGTAATTGGCAGTCAAAATATATAGAGGTGAAAAACATCATTTAAGTCGCTCGCTGCGCTCGCTTGTAAAATATTGTTTTCACCACTCGAAAATAAAATTCATATATATCTGCAAGCCAGCTTCTTTTTATTATATGGACAGACTGAGGCAAACTAAAATAAAAAAAATTAATTTTGATTTTAATTTCATTTCAATGCAAACATTTTCTTTTGAAAACTTCACCAAATCGTCATCTAAAACTTCTAAGAAAACCCGAGGAGCTGCCATTTTTTTCAGAAACAAACGGTAAGAAACTGGCGGGAAAATTTTTTTAGGACGCGCGCGTACATCCGGGACATTTGGTACATAACTTTTTCATATCTTCACTAGTGAAAATATGGAAACTACGAGTGTTTTAGTTTCCGGTAAAACATTATCCAAAAATAAAGTAAACAAGAGTCCTAACGTTGTTTGAGAAGTTTTTGCTAGTCACTTATTGTTTTGTAATGCATTTCCGACCGCCATGTTGATGTCGAAATCCACAAGGATGTTGTCGAGGTATTGCAACAACAGCAATCCAGCCTTGGATAGCATCTTAGATGAGATTCATATCAATAAGCTTCTTCTCTAGTAGAAAGCTATTATCTTCGTTATTGTTATTTTATTACTCTTAGTTTTGAACTTGACATTGACGCAGCTGAAAGAGCTATAAGAATAATTACCAATTCCCTAAGATTGATGCATTTCTAAATTTTCAAATGTTCGCGCGTTTGAAAAATGTTTTTAAATTACTATGTTGCTTATAAAATGAATGTAAATAGGTTTTTTAGCTTTTAATAGATTATTTGTTACTATTATATATTTATAATTGTTTTATTAACATAATTTTCTATTTTCATGGCCCCTGAGGTAAGACAGACAGATTTGTTACTCTTTTTTTCAGACTGTGTTTTATAAAATTTGTTTACAATTAGACAAAATATGTAAAAGTTACCCAAAATAACTATATGAACTATATAAACTAGCTGAGTGACTATCAACTTTAGGTTCAGCTACATCTAAAAAACTTGAGATTTTCTTAGTCCTAGTAATTAGGCAGCTTTAAACTCTAATCTTGTGATGAATAACTATATGAACTATGTAAACTAGCTGAGTGACTATCAACTTTAGGTTCAGCTACATCTAAAAAACTTGAGATTTTCTTAGCCCTAGTAATTAGGCAGCTTTAAACTCTTATCTTGTGATATTTTTTTAAAGGTGACCGAGCCAATGAGGCTGGTAGTAGAGCAATGAATTCAACAGTAGTTGCAAAAGATGCTCATCAAATTGCCAAAGATATCGAGGTAAAAGATAACAAATAACAGTTGCTTTGTTAATTGTTCGATGTTTTGTGTTGTTTGTATCTGATGGATATATTTAATTTTAGTTTACTTGTCTTTCATACATTTCTCAGCTTCTAAAGCAGAGGTTCTTATCAGCTTCTCTATTGCGCGAAGCGGAAATAAACTAAGATATAGTGATCATGTGGGTTAAACCAAAAGCTTGTAGAATTTTTCTATATGTATCTCATTCTGGTTAGTGTAATCAGGTTGGCTTAGTGGTCATCACTAAGTTCGAATCCCGGGGTTCGTGAGTGGGGTGACGTTTGTCGGTTTTAATCTGACTCCGACAGTTTTTTTTTTCCGGTTTTTTCTCCTTCCTTAGAGTCGACTCAAACGCTAAATTCTGCGCCGTCGACCGCTTAAAATCTTGAGCAACTGGCTCGGGAGATGGACAACCACTCCCTGCGCGTAAAGACGTCAAATAAAGTATTTATTAATTTCTGTTTGAAGATTTATTGGAGATAACTGAATTTAGTCAATTAGGTTTCTTCCTTCATTAAAAGTTCAGAATTCTATACCTCGTTATCAAACTCGCAGAACAAGCGTCAAGTACGATGCGAAGCAAGCATGTTAACCTGCTAAGCTTTGTTTAAAGGGGGGGTGAGGGGTTAGCGAAAAGAGAAAAAAAAAGCATTGAAACCTTGTTTTAACGGGGCGTGGTTTGCGCAGTTCGTAAGATCTCTGCCTCCAACCACAAGGTCTCATGTTTTATTCTTCGGCTGTGCCAAAACTTGAAAATTTGTCTTACCTTCTTTTCCGCTAAAGCTTACTCAGCTTTCCATCCTTACAAGATCGGTAAATGAGTACCAGCTTCGGCTGGGAGCTAATCTGCAACGGATTAGTGTCCCGTCAGGGACTCTCATCTGCTTAACACAACAGAAACCGGAGATAAGCTCCGGCCTCATGGGCTTCTAGGCTCGTTAAAGGATTTAGCTATATAATTTTTCAAAGCTTTGATTTTACATATGCATAAATAATTTCTCCCTTGACAAATGTTTATCACATTGCACTCGGTAGAAGGGCAATAATAAAAACCTACAGCCTTAAACTACGTATGGAAGACTCTTTCAGAACCTAAATGTTGTTGCTACTACTGATAGAAATGCTTGCTTGCTAATTGAACCTACCTGACTTGTAGACGGTATTTCTAGGTTTCTACACGGTGAATTTTCTTTGTTTTGGGAGAAACAGAGTGAACATTCAGGAGTTTCAACTGACAAAGCTACAAGATAATCTGTATACAATTTTCGGGGGAATTCGCAATTTTTGTTTTTGATGCGTATTACATTAATGTATGAATCAAATTTGATGATTTTTTCCTAACAGTGAAAATAAGAAAAATCCTATCCATGTGCAAATTTTTAGAAAAATTCACCGCCCAATATGTGTTTTAAGATCACTCAAAAATTATTGATTTTCGTGACGTCATCAAAATAGAAATTCTTCAAATTACGGTACTGCGCATGCTCACGTTTTGCTTTCTTTGCACGTGCTAGTTGAAAATTAGTCGAAAAGTAGAAGCTTATTTTCCCCACTACGACGAAAAGTATACCTAATGGCAAAAAAAAACTATATAGAGCCACCTTAAATTTCTTAATAGTTGCTGATCGTAATATATTTTAGTCTTGTTTCTTGTTGCTGACTTGAAGTTTAACTTTTAAAGGACAAGCTTCCTGGATTATCGGATTTGACAGACCAAATTGTAGAGATTAAAAAGAATCTGAGTGACGCATGGGGTCTAGTAAATGATACTGGAAACATTACCATTCAAGTGCAACAAGAAGTGAGAAAAACTTCAGAAAAGCAACGGGTTATTGTGCAAGACATCGAAAATGAGGTTTACCACCGACTCCAGAACATTCGCACCATGTTGACTCAGGCCCAGAGACTCTTTAACAGTATGAAGCTCGCGATGAAATTTGAACCTAATTCATCTGTGAGTCTTACCCCGCCGCCAGTTACTCGACAATCTCCAATTTATAAAGACATTTCTTTACAAATAAGTACTCTTACACCCAATGGAATGCTGTTCTATTATGGAAGAGAACCTAACAGACGAATGAGAAGACAGTCATCAGGCTGTGAAGATTCTTACTCATTAGTGGTTATCAACTCCAATGTTAACTTCGTTGTCTGTCTGAATAACCAGTTTTCTCATATTGAGATTGAGAAAAGTGTTTCAGATGGAACCTGGTACAATGTTAAAGCTTCACAGTAAGTTACTGTACTTATTTTTATTACGGCTGCTCTGTTTCACTTTTTGTTATCAAATCTCATATTGAGTGTGAAGTCTTTTTTTTAGATCACTAAGAAAGCTTCACTTGGTTATAATATATACTACTTATTAACCGAGAGTGAGGTCATTACAGGGAAATCTCAGACCAAGGCCTTGTTGTAATGACCGAGTAAAAGGTGTTAAATCTGGTTTTCATTGGCTCCAGGCAACAACCAATTGCCTTGGGTAACCAAGAGGCATCCTTCACTTTTTCTTTTCTTTTCTGTCTACATCTCCAGCACTTTTGTTTATTGCCGTCCCCAACAGTGCAGATCTCTCAATCGGTTCAATGGATGTGTCCACACCAAGGGCCCTCAGATTTACTTCTAACCTCAGCGGTATTGTTCAAAGTGCCCCCACCACTATGGGTATCACCTTTGTCCTTACACCCCACATCTTTCGGATTTCTCTCGTGAGGTCTTGGTATTTTTCTACTTTTTCGTCCTCTTTTACTCTCACCCTTCCATCTTCGGGAACTGCCACATCTATAATTTGGCACATGTCCTTTCTTTTGTCAATGATTAATAAATCCGGTCTCCTAGCCTCAATCTCATGGTCTGTTGTAACACTGAAGTCCCACAACATCTTCCAATCCTCATTTTCAAGTAAAATGTCCGTAACATGGTCATACCACTTCTCATTTCGTTTTAACCCATATTTTCCAGACAGGTCCCAATAAAATGCCTGAGCTGCGTTGTCATGTCTCTATTTGTATTCTTGTATTCATCATGATCATGATCATTTATTTTAGTCAGCATTTTCCCTCTTACGAATGGTTACTGACTCTCGCACCATGATGGCACTCCCTCTTTCCACTTTTTTCTGTTTCGAGCATCCTCCTCGTTCAGACCAACCTTACTGCTTTCCTTCTTCACCACATCTTTCCATGTAATATTTTGTCATCCTGTCCCTCTTATGTCATCCACTTCCAGATCCTATGCTCTTTTCACAGGTTCGTCATCTTCCCTCCTCAACACGTGACCTGTCCATCTCAAATCACTTCTCTTTATCAATTTATATTATCTATTCTATCAGATATTTTAACATCACACATTTTTCGTATCATTGTTCTTCCTGTTCTGCTCAAGATACCTTCTTCTACTGTCTTCATATTCCACGTTTCTGAGCCATATACCATCACTGTTCTGACACAAGCCTTATAGATCTTGCCTTTTATTCTTATGGTAAGCCTTCTGCCAGCTAAGATCGAGGCCAGCTCATTAAACTTTATCCACCCCAATCTGCATTTTCTTGACACTGCAATCTCACATCCATCAATATTATTTTTGTATTATTATTATTATTGTTATTATAATTATAATTATTGTTATCATTATTGTTGTTGTTATTATTATTACTAATTTTTCTGCTTAGAAGAAGGGAGAAATTTGTAGGGCATAACTAAAAACGTGTAGTTCATCTTCTTTTCAAAATTTTAACACACAACATAATTTTTTTTCTAAATCTCAGCCTCTTAAGGTTTAAAATTTTTCTCAAAATAACCATATAAATGTTATCATTCAAAAAGAAAATAGTATAGATAGGAAACGAAAGACATTTCCCGAAAATTGGTACTGTTGTAAGCAGTTCAGGTTTATAGCTCAATATTTTTCTTTTGTTTTGTCGATTCGTTACATTTTTTGTCATATCTTATTCTTAACAGCTTCGGAGACACCTTGGGGCTGAGTGTTGCAGAACACAGCACCACACGGACTATTGCACCAAGTACAACAACTGCCCCGGTTTATGAGCCAGGATTTATTGTCCTTCCAAGTAATAGCAAGATGTATTTTGGGCGTATTCCTGATTCAATCAACATTGAACCTCAACCTAGTAACCGATTCTTTAACGGAAGCATCGCTAATCTCTTTGTGGACAATTACCCAGTTGGACTGTGGAATGCAACGGTAATGCTAATTCTATATGTTTTCTTTTAATTGAAGTTTTTAACAGTGTTCGTCCCAAATCCTAATCCTTTTCCGACCCTAGTGGGTTGTTGAGCGGCGCTTATCTCTGGTTTCTGTATTGTTAAACGAATGAGGCTTTGACTGCTCCTGGTTGGGGCAGGTTTGCTCCGAACAGAAGCTTTACCAACCTCTTAAGGACGGAACGCCGAGTCAGCATTGGTGGAAAAGAAAGTTAAACAAGTGTTTGAAACGACGTCAAACGAAACCATTATTTCGTCTTCTAGTATCTCTATATTTGCCACGTCTTTTTAACAATGAATGGGTTCCTATTTAACAAGAAAAAAGGAAAACATTCGTAACGTAAAAACTTTCAAAACTGGCTCTAATATTGCATCTCACTCTTGGCTTAATAACCATCACATTGACTTTGAAAACGCCAAAGTAATCGACAAGGGACTTTTCCGCATCCGAAAAACATTGGAATCCTGGCATATCGCTAATATTAATGAAGTGGATAATAACTCGAAGCCATTCATGCCTAAACAATACTCCATTCTTCTAGAATAGTATTCAGTTTTTATACTTTTTACCGTTTTTAAATATTTTTAAACTTTTGTACATATTTTTTTCTCATGCATTTACATCTTTGTTTTTTATTTTATTTTATTGTTCATAAATTCTTTTACACTTCCATTTTGTATATAGATTTTCAGATTTCGCATTTTTAAGGCTTTAGTCTGGAAGCCGAAAGCTTACGTTTTTTAAACTTTTAACCGGACAACGCGTTTTTATATTTTAATTATTTTTTTTGCTCAAAGTTGTGACAGACAAACTTTTAGCTATTCACTGCATAGTCTCTAAAGAGCTGAGTACTCTGCTTGTAAGTGTAGCTAGAACCTTATATATAAACGTGGAAACAACCTGCATATTTTTTGTCAACATTGGTAGTAATAACATTTGTATAGCACCTATCCTATGTTGTAAATGATTTATACAAGTGAATACGCTACCATGGTATTCAAATGCTTACATGGACTTGGTCCTCCATATCTTTGTCAAAAGTTTAAAACTAGATCGGAGGTGCATAACCGCAGCACCAGGTATAAGGACCGCCTACATATACCACTTTGTAGGACAGTTGCAGGTCAGCGCGCGTTTGCCTTTAGAGGCCAGAGGCTGTGGAACAGCCTCCCACATGAGATCCAATCTATCATTACTTTAGATAGCTTTAAAGCGAAATTAAAGCAGCATTTTTAAGCGAATTTTTAGATAATTAAGTTTAATATTTATTGTTTTAATTTGTATATAGGAATTTCAATCATTTAGGTGATGACATTTGTTAAATAATCTGAAAAGCCTTACGAGGAGTTTATTAAAGTAAAGTATAAGTATAAAGTTCAACTACAGTTCTGCTACAGCGGCTCACATATAATCGAAACGTTAGGAAGTGCCCAAAGTGAAACAGACCACAACACCTGCATTTCTACGTTGCTCTTGTTGAATAGGGCATCGGTCCTTTTCCGTCCCCTAACAGAGTGTCGATTGACTGGGCTTACAGTTTGAGGTCCTTGTCCAAAAAAACGAAAAGGTCTCACTTTTGTATGTTCGAGCAAAGCATCTTATTGTTTTAAGACCCTGATTACAGGTCCATCGAGACTCAATCCCGAACTTCCTGCACGACCGACTGACGCCTTGACAACTTGGCCTTACAACCTTTTTAGATGCACCTGGACGGTTTTGTCCAGGCACTCAGCAATCGTCATTTTTTTAAGGTTCACTGATTCTTCATGACTAGATCCTTGAGCGAATTACAAATGCTCACACTTTTTCCCAAGTTTCAAAGAGAGAAAAATTTACAGTACGTTTATCCACTATTACATTATACGCAATCCAAGTGTTGTCATGTGATCAAGATAACATAATCGACTGTATAAGTTATCACTAATCAGTTATAAGCCCAATCTTTCGAGAGAAGACGAAAGTTCTTAGTTGCGTTTGTAACAACGGAATTCAATTTTCCGGGTTGTTACTAATGGTGGGAATAGTTTGGTTTATTTGAAGCGTGAATGAACTAAACATTTGTAGAAAGGTGTTCATCAGGGGCCATTTGTACGAAGGGTGAATAGCGCTATCCAGCGGATAAATCCGTATCCAGCGGATAAACTCTATACAAAATCTTTACAGTGGACAATTCTTACCAGTGGATAACTTTATCCAACCTTTGTTCAACCGGCTCCTGTTGGTTTTATTTTTTCTCCGGCGCGGCGCGAACAAGTGCTAATGAAATATTTTTTTGGCAGAATCCGTTAAAAGACGTTAGTTTATTTGATAAACCCAGGGTTTAATAATGTAAATTTTGTTATTTATACAGACGATTAAAGATCCTGGCGCGTCCCGTGGACCAAAAGAGAAGAAGGAGTTTAAGGAGTATATGTTTTATGGGGATGGAGTTGTACGAATGACAAAGTTTATTAGCTTTTATCATTACTCGTTCAAGTTTAGAACAAAGGCGTTGGATGGCGTTTTGTTTGTAATTCAGGGGCGTGATACTTTCCAGGTAATGTTTATGCAAATTCAGTGGAAAATAACAACTTTATAACTTTATTACAATTCAATGGCTATAAACAATAAATACTACTTATTAACCGAGAGTGAGGTCGGTACAAGGAAATCTCAGACCGAGGCTTTGTTGTAATGTACGAGCGACAGCGAGGTCATTACCGAAGAAGACAGAGGCCTGAGATTTTCCTGTGATGACCGAACGGACGAGGTTAATAAGTTATTTATTATATGGCCTTTAGTTTATTTTCGGAAGAAAACGAAAAAACACCTCTCCTGGTACTTCATCGATGTCTATATAATAAACAGAATATTACATGTCCGCTTGTGGATACGAATTTACTCTTCTCGTGTTCAAGTCGATATCGATTTCTAATTCATTTCTGAGTCCTTGCTGCCACTAGTACTGGCACTAAGGCAACATTTGGACAAGGTCCGCGGAGTGTTTTTAAGAGTGGAGGAACAAACGTTTGAGGAGGAGTGTGGACATCTTAATGGGAACTAAAACTAGTTAAAGTCAGGGAAAAAAGTGGGGGGCAATTTCCCCCGTTGCCCCTCCCTCCC